>WOVY01012211.1:0-47534 GCA_013436015.1 Rhipicephalus annulatus
GGAAGGACGGGCGAGAAATCTAGTGCATCTTTCAAGCCGACGATGAAGAAACAAAAAAAAACATTTGCGCCAGCTATTGGCACTGTAGTAGGGCGAGTGTTGAGGAAACAGCCGAGCCAGTAGCCTTTTTCTCCTCATTTTCTTCCTCATCACCCTCGCATCTTTACAAGGGTATACGATATGCTTCACTCACCTTTCCCCGGCGTCTCGCTTCTCATCCTCACTTCTCGTTTCCATCCTTACTTGTACTATAATATACTAAGGAAGGTTGTGGTTTCCTTAACTCAGTCCCGTCCTATTGATCTTCACTTTCCTTTCGCACCTCATCCCATTATTATACAATACCAAGCTATCCCATGACTTCTGTGTCTCTATTTTTGATATTTCTTTCGTTGGCTCTCTTTCTCTGTGTTTCTCTCTCTTTGTCCTCATGCGCTCTCATCCAAGTTATGGCATCCCACGTCGGACAAATCGGGTGCAGTGGGAAAAGGCGCACCGGGCAGATGTGTTCGGGATGCGAAGCAGAACATGAAGAGTGAGACGAAGTTATTGCGCTGTACGCGGTATATGCGAAGCTTTGCCATGCCATTCATGATGCTGATAATTTCTTGTCAATAGCCTCGTAGTGAACCTCGTAGAGAACCTGGAGTCGCTCGCTGTCAGTAGTGTATACCTGCCAGTATCGCTGTGCACATTAAACATGGTTCAGATGTTTGGATGGTATAATTTAGTAACGCTATACTAAATTATACCATCCTAGCATCCATGCAGAATCTCTCTAAACCCACCAGACTCGCTGGTGGCGTCTCTTTCTTCTCATTGTTGAAGTCACACAAAATATGGCTCATTTAGGAGCCATACCGAATGTAAAAGCTCCAAGCTCAAACGCCCTTGCTCTTTTCCACGGTCCAAGACTGTCGCCCGATGGACGTGACGATTCGGATCTGTTGTCGACATTTGCCAAGTTCACTTCGCTCTTACAAAGTGGCGAGATTTTGTGGATTGGTGAATTGATTGATATAACTAAGTAAAAAAGAAAGAGGGCTAAATGTCAAGGGTGGTTTTCCCATTGCAGAACACCATTGGCCACCGCTGCTCGCCCGGCTTGATCCAGGAGACCCCCTTTGGGTAGTTTGTGTGGAAGCCAAGCTCTGTCAGCTGGATTCACGGCCGCTTACAGAAGAGAAGATCCTGGGACCTTGGCCGACGGCTTCCCATACGCGCAAAGCCCCGAAAGCCCTCTTGTACTTTTTAAGGACCATCGGACTTCACGACCACTTGTGAAAGAACTGTGCGAGACCGTGCTGTGTAGTCTCGAGCTGAGTATTGAAGCTTCTCTTTCTTACTTCTCTTCTTTTCTATCTCTTTCCGTTCTATTATTCTTCTTTTCCCCCACCCAATGTAAGGTAGCCAACCGAGCCAAGGTGGTTAACCTCGCTGCCTTTTCTCTGTATTTATCTCTCTCATTCTTTCTCTTGTGTCCCTACAATCTTGAATTGAAGCGGAGTCTTTTCAGAAAGTATACCTCATGTCTTGAATGAAGCTTTTCTGAAAGAGGGGGTGAGAAGTTCTTGCTACTTCGTAATTAGACGCCGTTGTGGCAAGTGCGAGGATCGGCACACACAGGGCGGCCAAGGTGTCAGTAGGTGGCACTGCCGCCGGTGAATACACTTGTTTCAGCTGTGCTCATGGTGAGTAGCTGTACCAGTTTAGAGACTGTCTACCGTCCTTAACAGGTTCTATGTTTTGTGTTGAACTAAAAAGCGCACCATCTCAAGTGTGTAACCTTGCGGCAGTTTCCCTGACAAGCACGTACAAATTTCTAAAACAAAACTTTTCAATCTGCGTTCGATCTCCTTTCATCAGCGGGATGAATGCCCGCACTGGTCGGTGGAGACTATAAGAATTTAACTATTCTCTAATTTAACTGCTGGTGAAAGCGATAACTGAAAATGTGCGTGGTTTTCGCAGGCTTCATTAGGTTTGGTTTATTGATAAAACAAATATCTTAGCGGTCGTTTAAGACACGCACACACTCTTTTTGTTGTTTTCATGAGCGGCGGCCTACGCCATGCTCGCGTTTCTCCGCCGTTCGCAGGCAGGCAAGGCGCACACCGCCGGCGGCGCCACCGAGTGTCTATTTGAACGTGTGATTGATTGATATGTGGGGTTTAATGTCCCAAAACTACCATATGAATGCGAGAGACGCCGTAGTGGAGGGCTCCGGAAATTTCGACCACCTGGGGTTTCTTTAACCTGCACCCAAATCTGAGCACACGGGCCTACAACATTTCCGCCTCCATCGGAAATGCAGCCGCCGCAGCCGGGAATTTGAACGTGTGAAAGAAAACAAAAAAGCAAAAAACTACTCTCTGACGAACGCACAGCTGCCTCAGGTGCGTGAAACACAATTTAAAGTTATACACGTTTATTTTAATGACGATATTCTTTCTTGAGGACCTACGACAAAAAAAAAAAAATCTGGTCAGTCTGTCTGTATTTTTGTCTGTTTGTCCAGCCCTAATGATTCCCTCAAACGGCACCAAACGGCCAATCCCATCCGCAGCGCCTGCCAATATTGCTCAAGGTTTAGCGTTCATAGCTGTGTAATTGTCAATTGAAAAGCAGCTATTGCGCATATCTAAGGTGTCCACAACAACGCTTCTATGTTTTGTATGTAGGCCCGTGTGCTCAGATTTGGGGTGCACATTAAAGAACCCCAGGTGGTCGAAATTTCCGGAGCCCTCCACTACGGCGTCTCTCATAATCATATGGTGGTTTTGGGGCGTTAAACCCAACATATCAATCAATCAATCAATCAATCAAATCACTGTTGGTTAACGCTAGCGGTCATCTTTTGACGGCTTTCAACATCAAGTAAAAATTGTAATTCTTTCTTTATGAGCCATAAGCATCCTCGTCACCGTCGATGTGATGAACGATCTTCTCATTTGCACCACAATTTAAGAAAAATTTTTACTGAGTGGTAGACAGTACCTTTAAAGTTACGTAGGATCTTAGCTAAGCGTACCATTGCAGATGCTCGATATTGCCGTTACATTACATATGCAGTAAAAAAAAGCTCAATGCTTTAGGAATTTGACTATATAGTTTACTTCGTTTGAAATCCCTTTCTTTCTCTCTCTCTCAGACAATTCCTTACTTGTTCTTTTCGTCTTATTGACGTTGGCTTTTGTTACATTCATTTGCTCTTCAATAAATGAGAATAATTTCTTTGCGTACTGCAAGACTTTGAGTGTTATATATATATATATATATATATATATATATATATATATATATATATATATATATATATATATATATATATATATATATATATATATATATATATATATATCTATATATGTGTGTGTGTGTGTGTGTGTGTGTGTGTGTGTGTAATCTACTGTTGTAGTTTCAGCAGGCTTAGAGCATAGCATTGCTCAGGCGAAGGGTTCACATTGTCCGTCCTGCGTTTCTACTGAAGAAAACGTATCGCTGAAAGCAACGCATATAACTTCTGACAGCTCATTAGAACAGCTCTCTGAAGTTCCTTGCCTTGAAATACTGCTTGGCATTGTACAAACCGGTATACAGCATCTTTCCTCACCGTTTCGCCATTGACATGCTTCGAATACGAGGTTCCCTCCCTCTCCCACCCGCATACTCCTCGCCCTGTTCACGCAACGCTGATGCACGCGAAACCACGTGTCCGTTTCCTGCGACTTGTCGTCCGGCGAACTACAGTCGAGCCAGCTGTCGAAAGAATAGAACTCATTAACATCTTATTACGGTGATAGTTAGTCCAATTATAGACAGGCCTCCACGGGGTCGAACTAGGTATTACGTAAAAGCCAGACATAGATGATAGGCAGTTACAGTTTAGCGTGCTCATCGGGAAAGTGGGCTTAGAGAAATCGCAGTACTGAAATGCACGTACGCAGTACGCTAAAACACCGTTAGCGTGTACCGTACGCAATATATTTAAATGCCGAGCATTGCTGAGTCACACGATGTCACTCTTCGGTGACGGCGCCATCCACACCGCCACTGCGCATGCTCGGCTCGTATCGCGCCTCGTCTCATCTCCCTCGAGCGGCGGAGCGCTCGGTCGGAATTCAATCAGTGTTGCCTCTCCGTCTAATGCAACGACGGCAGCAAGCAATAAAGATACGCTTTAACTTTACACTTCTTCTCCATTCAATAAATAGACATAATAAAAACGGAACAACAATTAAGCATTACCAAACCATACCCAATTACGCAACATTCACGCGATACCCCCCCCCCCCCCCCCTATGCGACGCAATTAGTGGAGTTTCCCGCGTGTGAAGATGCGGGCGCCAATTTTTCATATGCACCTGAATGGCTGTGGTTTCATGGCGATGGTTTCAGACGCCCGCTTAGAACTGAAATTAGTGTTTGTGGGGACGGATTCACTTTTTTCATCACTGAGGACTGCGCGAAATGGCTTACCTTGTCATCAGCTGACTTCGACGACCGATTATTACCGACAACTTAGCCTAGTTTTGAGATCGCTTCCCATTTCGAACGCCCCTAGGCCTCACTAGAATATCGGTGTAAACAAATATGCAACATTAAAATTGCCGTGTTTACAGTGTGTGGTTCACAATGGTTTGCATTTATTATTACTAAAAAACGGTAATATGGGTTCGCGCGGCGATGCGAGCAAGAATGCTGTTTTTTTTTTTCATTTTTAGTGCAATAATCCACTGCTAGGTGACATCACCGTCCCAGCTTAGGCACGTAAACGTTATTCCGCAGAAGCGCCCGCGACGAACGTTTGCGGCACGGTAACGCTACATTGAGGGGGAGTGAGAAAGTTAGGTGGACCGATAAGATTGAAAATTTGTTTAACGTCCCTAAACCACCATACGATTATGAGAGATGCCGTAGTGCAGGGCTCCGGTGATTTCGACAACCTGGGGTTCTTTAACGTGCACCCAAATCAGAGCACATGGACCTACAGCATTTTCGCCTCCACCGGGTTTGAAAACTTCGCAGGTATAACGTGCCAGTAGAAAGCACAAGACCGAGTTGATTCGCGGATCGTGGAAGAGGCTTTTTTCCTGCAGTGTACGTAGTCAGGCTGACGATGATGATCGCTGTTCAACCCCCGTTATCACACCCACAGTACACACCACCCACACACACAGTACACACACACAGTACACACACACAGTACACCCACCCACACACACAGTAGACACACAGTACACACGCAGTACTCACACACACACACACACACACACACACACAAACAAACACACACACACAAACACACACACAAACACACACACACATACACACACACAGTACACCCACCCACACACACAGTAGACACACAGTACACACGCAGTACTCACACACACACACACACACAACAAACACACACACACAACACACACACAAACACACACACACATACACACACACACACAAATGAGGTCCCCGTGGTTTTGACCACGGTGTTGTGGTTTTGACTACGCGAACACCCCTATTTAGATGGTTGAAGGAAAGTGTGCTGTAAGCTGAAAAGTGGTCCCTATGTGACAAGTATATCCAAAAAAGGTGGCACATATTGCTAATATCATAGCAATACGATTAGAATTGAAAAAGAAAAAAAGGCACCTTTACGAGGGCGGTGTCGTGTCATCATGTCATGCACAGACCCTCGCTCTGAACTTGCGATCGCTGCCGCCGTGAAATGCAAGCAAGAACCGCACATAACATTTGTTGTCCACTTTATTCAGGTGATCCTATTTTGTAGTATAAGCGAATAGAAGTAAAGCCCAACTTTCTTGCCGCAGCGGTTGCGCAACATTAGGGCAGGGCTGACGACGTCACTGTCATACCCCCATCTTCCCCACGACGCCAGCATATCTTCATCAGGTGCAGACCCCAGTGAGGCCGATAAACGGTCAAGTCCGGCATTTCGATGACAGCACTAGAATCAAATTTCAATATTTTGTATTGGAATGTCATAATTTAGTTTTTTAGAGCGCTATCCCGTTAACGCGCGAAGCATGTTGAGTTTCCGCAAGTTCCGCAAAGAAACTGTCAGTAGTCGTTTAGTGCATACGTGGCCAGCCAGAGCATAGCCTAATTGCGCCATGTTAAGGTAATCCCTTTTTGAACAGTTTAAACTAAGGTGACCTCCGAAATGTACAGAAAGAAAAATAACGCTTGAATAGACCAAACATCATATTGAATAGACCAAACAATAATTCGATGAAGGTTTACTATGCGTGAATGAGATTCCGACACTCGCAATACAGAATTCAGTCGATGAGGTGAAAGAATCCGCTAATTTTGTTTCCACTTTGGTCTATAGCCTACTCTGTTTAGCCGATCAGATATAGGCGTCGCCTGGCAAGCAACCCCTTCTCTCTGTTTGTGCTGTTGGCAACCGAATACTAGGGGTTCAGTGTGACGAGATTCAGATGAAAACTTCCATGTCAATTGCACTTCATTAGGAACTTCAAGGGGCATGGTGTCGATCAATCTATTTTTCTTCCAGAATTGCCTGGTTTTGGCAGGTTTCCGGTGATGATTCTGAGAATATTTTCCCGATTGGTAAGACTGCTTGAAAAACAGACGGTCTCATTATTACCACAGAACAGCGCAAAATACAGGACACATCATTGTGTCCAGTCTCCTTTAATATGCGCTGATCTCCCATAATGTCAAAAAGAAAAACAACCAAGCCACCTAATAAGGACACTTGTGAATATCTGCGGACTGGAATTGAGTGCTAAAGTTTTGAGAAAATAATTTTAAAAAATCAAGGTGCTTGCCCAAACGGCACGCAGAACTGTGGATGTGTATAGTTTCCTTACCGCTAAATGAGCTTGATTCGGTCCAGCGAGCTTCTTCTTAAAACCCTTCTGCTGAACCACGATGCTTCTAAGCCGAGCTCAGGTCACGGCAAAGACAAACAAGCACAAATTTATGGACACGTAATATGATTACGAGTCAGGATACGGTGCGTGATCGCAAACGTCCCGCATCACCTTCTTGTTTATGCTTAGCAGTTTACTGCAGAAAAGGAGTAGCTTCATAAGCTTTGATCAAATGTAGATTGCTTTCACGACAGTTGCAAAGGCTGTCATGAGCCTGTTCCCACGACCTGCTCAAGATTCTTCTAAAGTGGCCCTACCTTTTGAGACATACCGAAATCCCCCGATTATTCGAGGTTGGTAGACACCCTGATTAAAGCTGCTGTTGGTGGCCACATTACTCGCCGGGGTGACAACATTCTACAGCGAGAAATGAAGCGGAAGGTCGCGGGTTCGATCCCGGCCATAGCAGTCGCATTTCGAGGGAGGTGAGATGGTAGAGGCGCGTGTACGTTGCGATGCTGGTGCACGTTAAAGAACACCAGATGGCCGAAATTTCCGGAGCTCTCCAATACGGCGTCCCTTAAAGTCATATCGTGGTTTTGAGGCGTAAACCCCCAGATATTATTAGGTATGAATAGCGGACAGCCACCATATAATGCGCATAAATAGATTAAGTACACTTGAATAACAGTGGCGTTAGCCAGGGAGTGGCACACCAGGACCGATACCACATTCGATGCTCTACGTACTGAGTTATGTAGCGGTGGTCCTCCCACCCGTTCACTTTATGGAGTATATATGTGCATTTGAACCTAGGAGTGTTAGTCGTGCCCCTAGTAGCCATGACGACGAGCGTAGAACACTTTTTCTGCCTGCTGGCGCCACGAAGCATGTTCAAAGATAATACTTTTAGAATCCCAAATGTCTTGTGCTTGGTACGATAAGTGATAAGACGTCATTTGGCATCTAGTGCAGTCAAGCAGTGGGTAACAACATCAGCAGTGTGTGGAAACATCGATGAAAAGACCTACTTTATTCTTGCCTCGCGAACAAAGGAGTCCCGAAAGCAGGAAACGCCGCATTGCACTGGCGTTGAACGCTCGCGCACAGGCGGTGCAACACCAGAACGTTCAGCGTGAGTCAGCTCTGAACATGGGCGGCGAAGTCAAATCGCCCATTTGATGGTGGTCACGGTCGCATCCGAGAACGTTGGCCGACGCTTCCTTCATGAAGAACGGTTGCGGCGCCACTGTCCTGGACCACAGGACGCCCTCCGGTGCTCTACGCCAGAGTTCGTCATCGAGTGCGGACCACAGGTCGGTCGAACTTGTTGCACAAGCTGGCCGTAAGGTCGCCGTTGTCACACCACTCACAGAGCCAAACACAAGCGCACGAAACTGCATGACGGGGCGACGAAGGACATCCCGAAACCAGAACTCCACTCACGACCGTCTTACGCGCTTGTCAAGGCACTTGTAAGTACGTCGACGGCGCTTGGAAACATACACGATACTTACACATTAAAGGAAAAAAAAAACATTGTTCCCCACCATGACTACGCTTTGGAAGCGCTCACTCTACTCTCTCCTTGGCTGGCGAATGCTGCCTCTGGTCGCCTCCCTTGTACGTATGCAGGTAGAAGTTGCAGAACAGGCTGAGCAGCACAACCGCCTGCACGAATCCGATCCAGAGCAGGATGCGCGGATAGTTGCACTCGTGGACCATGGGCACCATGGCGTAAATAACGAAGAAGGACAACTGGGCAATCTGCATCATCGTCAGGTACCGCTTCCACCACAGATACCGCCGCATGGCCGGCCCGAAGGAGGACAGGAAGTAGTAGGCGTACATGATGACGTGCACCAGACAGTTGATGCAGATGCAGATCATGATCTGGCCTTCGGCGCCGAACGTCAGGCCCACCCAGCCGTTCCAGACGACGATGCAGTGGTGGATGACGTGCAATCTCGTCACCTGCAAGGCAAGTATACACGCAAGGCGGGTTACTTCGAGAAAATTGTGACGGACGCTTGATAATTAATAATCCTTCGGGTTTAAAGCCCCAAAACCACGGTATGAGAGACGCCGCAGGAGAGGGCTTTCGAAATTTCGACCACCTGGGGTTCTTTCATCATCATCATCAGCTGGACTAGGTTCACAGCAGGATAAAGGCCTCTAACAATAGGAGAACAACAACAACAAAGGCCTCGTTCTTCCGCCAGTCAACTCGGTCCTGTACTTGTGCTGCCATTTTATACCCGCAAACTTCTCATCTCATCTGCCCACCTAACTTTCTGTCTCTCCCTAACCCGCTTGCCTTCTCTAGGAATCCAGTTAATTACCCTTAATGACCAGCGGTTATCCTTTCTACGCGCTAGATGCCCGCCCATGTCCATTTCCTTTCACCATGATTTCAACTACGATATCCTTAACCCCGGTTTGTTCCCTGATCCACTCTGCTCTCTTCTTCTATCTTGAGGTTACACCTACCATTTTCCTTTCCATTGCTCACTGCGTCGTCCTTAATTTAAGCTGAACCCTCTTTGCAAGTCCTCAAATTTGTGCTCCGAAGCTAAGATGCAGCTGTTATATATATATATATATATATATATATATATATATATATATATATATATATATATATATATATATATATATATATATACTTTCCTTTTGAGGGATAGTGGTGATTTACCTGTCATGATTTGAGAGTGTCATAATGTGGGGGTTCTGTAACGTGCACCTAAATCTAAGCAGACGGGCGTCGCCTCCATCCAAAATGCGGTCCCCGCGGCCAGGATTCAATCCTGCAACCTGGGGGTCAGCAGCCAAGGCACTAATAGCCACTTGACCACTGTGGCGGCTAACGGACGCTTGGGCCTTCCTCAATCATGCCGTAAGGAAACGAACGACCGTGTGTGCGTAACATTGTCCCGTTTCACGCTATCCTAGAATCATCTACTGCAAGCACAGTTGCGTTCACTAACCATAATTGTTACTTTTGCGAATCCGCGAAGGGCGCAGCACGCATTCGTAATTCAACATGCGAACCTACGCAGCTGTCTATATTGTTGGAACGCTTTTTTTTTGCAACTTATGGTGATTATATATGTGCGAGCACGGTGAGCTTTTAAGACACCCACTGGGTTCGCAATTCACCTCTTTCGACGCCAGGTACGACTACGCTACTGTCACGCAAATGGCCTTGGTTAGACTCTGACTGAAAGTAAAAATTTTTATCATTTATTTTACGTGCATATTTTTCCATTTTTTCTGCCACGGAGAAGGTGACATTTTCTCGCTCGGAGCCAATCACGCAGACACCGCAACAAGCACGTTAATAACGTTTTCGAAATGCTATTTTAACAACAGAACTTGAAGCCCGGCATAAAGTGTATAGTGCGTGGGGTGGAAATATAAACGGGAATGTGCAAAGCAGCTCATATCGTGGCAGTATAACAAGTGGGTGGCAAAGAGAAGTGAGGGTGTGAAAGTGTTGTAAGAGCCAGGAGGAACAAAGGAGGCGGGAGGCACAGAAAGCGGGCATGTGCAGTGGAATGCCCGTTATACCAGTCTAGGGGGTTTCGGTATGCACAATGCAGCTCCTATACTCAGGACAACTTTCTGTGGCAATGAAGGGAAGGCTACGGAACCAAAGTGGACATGTGCCACCGCTGAGGAATATAGTCCCACAAATGCGTCTGTGCTTTCTGCGTGAAGATAACAAAAACAACAAGACTATTTTCTACGGGATGATGTTTATAAAGACACGTTGCACGAACCAAGGAGATATTAATATTTGTTTTGCTTAATGAAGTGTCAATCCGCGCCTTTGACTTCTGAAAACGTCGCACGTTTTAGGTGCACCTCACAGTGAAAAATGGCGTCTTCGTCTTCAGGTGAGTGCTCGTCGGTCGCCCTTCGTCGACGACTTGCAAATTTTCCTCACAAATAGTTTTGTAAGCAGACGCAGCAAATTCTGTGCTGTGGTATTATTCGATCACGGCCGGCATTCGAAAAGCGAGTCGAGGCGAACGTCTTCGCGGAGGACTACATGTGTTGTAGCCCCAACCCCTTTCGCTTCATTGCCACAGAGAGTTGTCCTCGAGTATTTCATACTATAGCTCTACTCGGGGACAACTTTCTTTCGGGGACAACACCGTGGTATAGCCATACACATTAGAGTATAGGAACGGAATGGCAAGGACAGTGGAGGGTGGTGAAGGAGAGGAGAATGGGAGAGGGCATAAAGCAAGGCCTGGAACTGTAACGTAACTGAGCAAGGGAGAAAGAGGAGGAGTAAAGGTGAGGAATAACACTGAAAGTTGGGCTAGTTGGTACGGGCGCATTTTTGGTCACAGCACGAAATCGAAGAAGACGGAAGGGACAGGGCTCGTCAGTGTCCCTTCCGTCTACGTTGACTTTGTGCCGTAACCAAAAATACAAAAGTGAGACTTATGCGAGAGTGCGTACAAGAAAAAGGAGGGCGTGAGGAACGATGGGAAGGTCTGGATATTGGAAGCAGGAGGCAAAGCAATAAAGTAAACATGAATAAAAACAACAACGATAATATAATAATAAATTTGGGCAGATCTCACACACCACGGGAATCAAGGTTATTCGAAGCACGCAGAGGAAATGTGACCATGTTGTAATTCATTATCACAGGCTCCTAAAGCTGCGGGTTTGTCTATGCATCTCTGTGACCAGTTCGTAACCACCTACCTGTATGACTCACTCAGCGGGTGGCGTAGAGTGAGTCATAACGGCAGGCGACCGGCAGCCGTTATTTTATTTTGAAACCAGAAAATAAGTCGAACATGAATTAAGTTTCGTTGAATTATCACCACATTCTGACGCTTAAAATACAAAAATATACAGTGCACCAATGTTTATCACATCAAAATAAAGTTAAAAAAACGATCAGGTGGCCTGATGCATCCGGGTATGTTTATATTTCGACCCAGGCTTCCATTGCTGGCATGTCAGCACTCAGATCCTGAACTTGATGAAGGTGCCGTATAAAACTGGCTCAGCTAGTCGCATGCAAACGTTTTTTTTAGTCGTCTGTGTTAACAGACCACGTAAACAGCAGCTTAGACGCATTCACGTAAGAAACACACGCAGTACATCATGCGTGCACACAGTGATAAAAAAAAAAACTGGCCTGCCATTTCCGAAGAAATAACAGTCGACATAAGAAACGTCATGAATGGCAAGTGCAGCAGCGTAGCCTCAACACCCCCTCCCCCCCTACCTGGAGAAAATATTAAACCGAATGAACAGAATTAGCGAGATGCGAGCGCTTTGTGAGCCGTGCGCATCCGTTTTCGCACACGTTCACCTAGGGTGCCACCTCTAATACAGCTTAGAGCTGGATGGTTCTAAAGAAACATTTTGGAACCATCTAAACTCCCTAAGAAATAAGACAAGCCTAGAGAAGAGGTTTATAACTACAGCTCAAGGTGTTAGGCTAGAAGGGGACGAAGCTTTTCAATATACAGGAATAATGGTGTCAGCAAAACTTCAACAAAGGAGTGCCTTATGCACCTTGATAGACAAGGATGGATAAAATGGCGCAGTGGCTCCATTTTCACAACGAGAGTGGGAAAGGGCTGAGAAGAGGGTTCCTAGTAGTACATCAACAGGCCCGGATGGCATCCCAATTATGCTGTTAAAAACACTGGGTACCAAGTCTAAGCAGACTTTCAAAGAGGCAGCGAGCAAAACAACAGTTCATGGCGAAATCCCCGAGGGATGGAAACTTAGCAGGATGAGCATAATCTATAAAAAAAAGGGGGGGGGGGGCAAAGCTGACAAACAACTACCATCCTACAACAGTGCAGATTATAAAGGAAAGACTGCAGGCTTGTATAGAGGATGACGGGGTGCTGGCGGAACTCTAGAATGGGTTCCGAAAACACAGGAGGTTGGAAGACAATCTGTTCTCACTGACGCAGTGCATCAAAATAGCAGGAAAGGAACACAGGCCCCTGTGGCTGGCATTTTTGGATATCAAGGAAGCGTACGATAGCGTGGTTCAAGAGGACTTGTGGGGAATACTGGACACACTAGGCGTGGAAGATGTAGTCACTAATCTTTTAAAGCATATCTATAAAGGTAACAAAGTAGTTATACAATGGGAAAAACAGGTATCCAAGCCCGCAGAGATAAAACGGGGGCTTAGGCAGGGGTGTCCTCTGTCACCCTTCTTATTCATGATGTACCTACAAGGACTAGAGGCCAAACTAGAGGGACGTGGACTTGGCTTCAACCTTTCTTTCATGAACAAGGAAAACTCATTGAACAGGCACTACCAGCATTGATGTACGCAGGTGATATAGTGCTAATGGCCGACAACAAGATTTGCAGAAATTGATGGACATCTGCGGTAATGAGGGAGATAGGTTAGATTTCAGATTCAGTAAGAAAAAATCAGCAGTCATGATTTTCAATGATAACGAATATAGTGAGTTTAGAATACAGGAGGTCGCGCTAGTGATAACATATAAATACAGATACCTGGGTGTACGGATAAGCAATGGGACCGAGTACCTAAAGGAACACAAAATATACGTAATGACTAACGGGAACAGGAACGCAGCAGTGATGAAAAACAAGGCACTGCGGAATTACAATAGGTGTGATGTTGTGAGAAAAATTTGGAAAGGTATCATGGTTCCTGGTTTGAGTTTCGGCAATGGGGTCTTGTGCATGAGATCAGAGGTTCAAAGAAGATTAGAAATTAAGCAACGTGGAATAGGTAGGCTTGCTTTAGGAGCTCACGGGAATACACCAAATCAAGGAGTACAAGGTGATATGGGATGGACATCATTCGAGGGCAGGGAAGCTAGCAGCAAGATAAAATTTGAGAAGCGATTGAGAGAAGTGGGGGAGGAGCGTTGGGCTAGGAAGGTTTTTAGCTACTTGTACACGAGGAATTCCGATACAAAATGAATGAAGTGAACCAGAAAATTGACGGGTAAATACTCAGAAAACATCAAGGGGTCAAACCAAAAAGAACTATTGGTTAAGAAGAACGTGAAGGAAACGGAGACAGGCATGTGGAGAATTGGTATGATTAAAAAGTCCGTGCTAGAGATCTATCAAAATGTTAAGCAGGAAATTGCCGAGCAAACCATCTTTGATAATACTAGGGGTAGCTTTCTATTGTTTGAGGCCGGGACGGGAATATTGCGAACCAAGACTTATCGGGTCAAGTACGAAGGTGTAGACGTGGTATGCAGTGCGTGTAGAGAGGAGGAAACTGCCGAACACTTGATAATGTTCTGTAAAGGGCTTCACCGGTCGGGATGATGGCGCAGAGTTTTCAACGCACTGGGGTTTAGGGACAGGAAGGGCAAAATAGAGTTTAAGCGGGTAGAATTAACTAGAAGGAGGTTATCCGATTGGTGGCTAAAATCAAGGCGCGAGTGAAAAGTATCAGTCCTAATGTTCGCTATTTAAAGAGAAAAAAAGATAAATCTTGTTTTGGTTCACTAAGTATTACGGATAGGTGGCGTTAGCCGCCGCCCGATCTAAAGGATACAGCCATATGAAGCCATTCATCCAGAGCATTGGCGCGCGAAGATAGCGGCTAGAAAGCGTACGAGTCATCCCCCCCCCCGCCCCTAGCCACATTACCGTGCTGCTTAACCAACATGAGTTCCACAATAATGTGAAAACCATGGCGAGTAAAAAACTGCGATTACACCTAGAGAGCCGCAGTTGCCAGTGGGAATGACCACTCAAAACTTTTTTCTATATTTGCGCTCAGTTTTCGCGTATGTTAGCTGTTGATGCCAGCGCCAGAACAATCGTAAAAAAGTAGCCATGTAGCCAACGTAATTTTTTTTTGTCACCGCGGCTTTTTAAAAGATGCCAATTCGGCAACCCTGGTTAATACAGCACTTGTGTTTGATGTGCATCCTCCGTCATACGTATTCCACGCGCTAGACGCGCACGCATTTACGTTTCTCCTGTGAAAATGCGCTGTATATTTCCAGCTCGGATGACTCGAAATGAGCTACCCTGGAGAGCCTCGCTTGCAAACCATTCTATACGGTCGCTCCTTACCGACCGCGTTCTGCGGGACAAACATGAGGGCAACAGTATTGTACCCCGCACTACGTCACGCACTGAGTGTACTATCTAGCGTGCGAGGAATGTCAAATGCTCACCTGTTCGTTCTTTTTCCTGAGCACGAAGAACACGGTGTCGAGGAACTCGGCTATGCGCACGTGCAGGTACCACCAGCAGGCGTTCAGCACCGTCATGGACTGCTCCGTGCTCTCGTAGGTTATGCCCGTGCAGAGCCAGTTGTAATTGCCGCGCAGATACGTGTTCTTGAAGAAGAACACCATGAAGCCGAAGTTGAGTGCGACCATGCACAGGTTGTAGATCCGAATGAGGGTCTTCAGGTGTATCGGCTTGCGGTCCTTCATGAACTCGGGTCCGACGAACTTGACGATGCACACGTACACCGCAATGAGCAGGTGGATGGGAAGGGGGTCGCCGGAGTAGAACCAGCCCACAGTGCGCGGATCCCGGGCCTTCTCGAGGGGCTCGATGATCCTGTAGAGCGGGGTGTGTTCGATTCCGAAGTAGCCCATGGCTGGACGATGCCGGCTACAGTCACTCGGTAAAGGTAGCTGCGACGATGGCACGTGTAATCCGGCAACAACGCAGCGCTTACGGCCTGCGATGTTGAGCGATGGGTACCGCTTTCGCGACTGTCACCGAAGCCGTCGTGCGCGTTTTTAAGAAGCCGCTTCGCGGATCGCACCCTCACGGCTTTCTTTTTTTCCGGAAGAGCTGGCAGGACGACGCTCGAAGGTCGAGTTCTGGTGACTGCTGAGTGAGGTGAATGCGTGACGGAACAGACTGCAGCTGGCTTGTCTGTCCTTATTCCTCGGGCACAAAGACGCGACTGGGAGAGTGGCTCTGCACCTTTCAAAGGAAAAAAAAAGAAAGAGAGAGAAAAGGAGAATGCTTATTTTGTCCACCCCCATATCTTTCGAAGGATCGAGAAAAACGTTTAGCCCCACCGCACTGAACGAAACCGATGTTTCACAAAGCCAGGAAAAGGTGAAGAAGTGTGCCGGGAGAAGCGTGAGGTGACAAATAGACTGTATTAGTGCTGCCCACCACACGCTTGTGCGTTTCTTTTCTGTCCTCCGCCCCTCGGCCTCTCTTGCACCTGTCTGTAAATCGAACAATTACGTCCTCCAACTCCCTCTCCGCTCGTTTTCGATGTTGTTCTATGCCGGATACATTAGCCTCTGCCCTCTTCACTATAGGCGGTGCCGGTTTTGGCGACGCGGAACAACGTGGAGCTTTTTTTTTATGAGCGCCTCACATGTCGCACGTCACTGCATGTAGAGGACGACACCTTGTTATGAATGCATATGTCCCGCCGGCGAAAAAGCATTGTCTTCTCTTTCACGGCCGGCTAATGCGTTCGCGTGGCAATGGGGGCGAACGAAGGTCTGTTATGTTTATATCACCCACATACACTTCGCGCTTACATCGTGCACTGACTGACTGCATTCAGGGATAGCACTGATGCGTACGGACCTCCCACCTTCCGGCATTGCAGTGGGTGGTGGTTTGCAGTCTATCACGCGTCGTTGACCTCGGTTATGCAACTTCAGGACGAAAGGGTCACGGAGCTGTTAGCGGGACTGATTGGCGCGACTTAAGCAAAGTGCTACAATGGCGCCAGTGTAAGACAAGTTTGTGCGATTAATTGAAAGTTATATTACGGTACGTACACGACCAACAACCTTTCCCAACTAAACGTCGACTGCAGAATAGCAAACACCCATATTTACCGTTAAAACCTCTTCCCCGCCTTTACAATCCACCACGTCTCTTTACAATTGTAAAACCTAGAACTTGCCAAGAGGCGCGATATAGCTTCATAGATGGTGTCGGACACATTCGTACAATTATTTTGAAAGACTTTGTGGTGCTCGCGTTCACTCGCTGGAACGTGGAGGGGCGAACGTGCTAACATCGAAAAAAGCCTGTCGAAAATGAAAGCTCAGTATACGTTTAGAAAAATGCGCTGGCAGAGAAACCTACTCGTGTCCCTGTCACATGGGCGAATTTACAGCGAATGTCATCCGTTCGAAGTTACGTTTACCTGTTCAGTATTAACGTTTTCCTATCACAAGACATATCTAATGTCCTTTACTGTGAATGCCAGTCGTTGGAAGTGATGTGTACCTAGTCAGTATTCCCTTTTTTCTAGACGTCGTTGCGGGCTGTAGCGAAAGTGCTGTTGTTTCTTTTCTGAGTATCACTCGTAAACCACGACTACGATTAGGCATGTGTCACGTCGTGTATTTTCTCTCATATATGCATGCGTAGCTCGTTGGTCATGCAATGCTTGCGCATTTTGGGCATACCCTGACACTGCGTGCAGTGGACACTAGAAGCTCGCGTACGAACACAGCACGAGCAGCGCCCTGGTGGACGCATGCTAAGACAACGGGCGCGCTAAAAAAAGTTCCGCATCATGACTATGAGTCATGTACTCTCCGACGTCGTCGTAAAACTCGCGCTTGCCGGCCTGCCTCAAACGCCTTGCTCTTGGCCCGCAACCTTGAGATCACGCGTCCTCGAGAGAAATACACTTAGACGGGCACGAGCATGCCATGGTGGTGCTTTAGGCATGTAAAATAATGGCGTTATATAACGCTACTCAGCGACTCATTAGCATGCGGCGGCCGAGGTAACAAGATGCAGGGCGAGGCGCCCGGCGGAACGGTTATCTATCCGAGGAAACACCGCTTCGTGCGCGTACAAGTGAGTGGAAGAACGTGCTACCCGCTTGTTCTTTTACTTTTTATCCGCAAGTGTTGCAGAAGAGAGTGAAAGCGACCGCCATGCTCTCTGGGAGAGCTCGGTAAGGAATTGCCAGCGTCTCCGGTCGCTCCCCGTAGTACTACGTTCGTCAGGGCGAGCGAATCTGTGCGAAACAAGTTCAAGGTTATATACATATCTCGCGAACCTGCTGTCGTACGCTCGACGCCCGCCGACGTCTGGGACAGGGTCGCGTTGCGAGGAAGTACATCTGATGGATGGTCTAGCCGCGGCAATAGCTGTGGATTGCGCGGCTGCTGCTGTATGCCGCAGCATTTAGCAACGCGTAGACGATGCATCGTGTAGATATTTATATAGATAGCGTAACGGTACTCTTTCTTCTTCCTTTCTTTTTGTTACGTCGGAGCTGTGTATGGTTAGGGCTCCATGCGTTCTTTCTGCGCGTCCTCGCAAGAAATACTTATGTAAGTACTAGCGGAGAGTGCACTGGCTGCATTGTAAGCGGCTTTATTGGATAATATTGTAACCAGGCCGCACTAATTGGGCAAACGCCACCACTCGCCCCCAGTCCACGGAAAATGGAGGGAACTCATGTGCGGTGAAGGTTTGCCAAAATCTGCACTTTCGTTCAGACCAACGTTACCAGACGTCGGTTTAGACTGCGCACCTCGCCCACGAATTTGCCGCCAGTGAAGGTATTGCTAACACAAGGAACTGGACACTACTCTATGGAGGCCACAGTGCTGCTTCATTGTAACTTGTTTCTCTCCCCGTCGTCATCCTTCATCACTTTTTTTTTCAGCTGTTCTTCCCCTAAGCAAACTAGCTTAGGGCGACCTCTCTGCCTTCTAATAACAGTCTCTATTTTCAACAATGCTTATCAGATAGTCCCACCTCATCGTGGACCCTCAGCCTAGGCATGGCCACAGTCGTTCGTACGACTTGCGGGGCTTGCGGCAAGCCGGGAAGCAAGATCATGCATGTCGCGAAGCAGAAAATACGGTAAAAAAGATCTAAGTGAAAGTCTGAGGAGCATTGGCGAAATTGAAAAAAAAAAAGAGGATTCTCAAGGTTTAGCTTCTGAGTGCGTCACCGGACATTGTTCGAGAGTCTTGTGTCAGCTACGTGACCTATAGCTGCACGGAACAGGTGTGCCGGTGATTGCACTTCACAGTGGAATGACACACAATGCACACTTCGCAAAATATTGGGCGCCCCTTTGCTCCTTCAAGCCACCATACCCTTGCGTACGCTTCAGGAACACCTGTCGGTTGGCTTTTCCCGTTGAAACGTTTTCCAGCGAGAGCTCTCGTTTACAGACTGCTTCCTAGCTCCAAGCAAGTTCACCCCTCCACTTTCGAGTGAACATGCAGGTGCTCCAGAAAGACTTTTTAAAGCACAATGCATGAAAGTCATGCCTAATTGCATGCCCCCCTCCCACTGCAACCAGAAACGGAAGAATCGAAATAAAGGAAAGACTAGGGTTCACGGTAAACGAAAAAAAAAGTTTTGCAGCTAGCTTGTGGTCGAGGCTATCCGGTTTGAAACAAACTTACTCGCACATGAGCAGTAACTATTTTGCAAAGACCATTTTTCGCGCAGTAGTGTGACTGTTCTGGAGTTAATCTCATCATTGTTTCGGTCTCAGATGATCTAGGGTATGATTTCGCTGTCAGTTGTTACAAGGAAATGAAAGTGACGAGCGATCCCCAGAAATGACTCGGTGCAGGTGACCGGTTCACAGGAATGCGAGGAGCCATGTCGGCGCGTGGGCAAGTTTTGATTTTTTGTTGTTTTTTGCAGGTGGAGGCGAGCTTTGTTTGAACTTTCCTTCTCAGACCTTCTACGCGTCGAAAGGGGCTCCGAAAGCTTAAATGCATAAAAAAAGAATAGAGAACGAAGCAAGACTGGCGGAAGTGGTTATGGCACTGCAAACACACAAACACGCGGTGCACTTCGAAGGTCTGCGGAAAAAAGCGGAATGTCGTTGGTTTGAGGACTTTTTTTTTCACATGGTATATTCAGCAAGCGCGTTTTTCGATATACACAAGTGCCAACGCATCCATTCACTCTAGATAAGACTGAACTAATTCATTACCCCGTATTTTTAAAATGGAGACAAATGGTAAGAAATATCGACCATCGGCAATTTTCTACTAACATGTCCCCGTTTCAAAAATCAAAGAAAAAGAACGCTTTGAAATTTTATTTAAAAAAGCTATTATTCAGATTAAACAGACGATCATAACAAGGAAAATAGATATTCTTTGTCTGTTAGATCTCATTACTATTGTGTCCAGCAACAACAACAACAAAACAGAAAACGAGGCCTCAGCTGTAAACTTCTTTCCTGGATTCAAAAAAAGAAAAGAAAATGAATGCAGCAACAGGACCGTCTGCAGGGCCCCAATGCGGATTCCTGTGTGACTCAAGGAGATTATCTTGCTGGGCCATTCATCAACTCATTCCAAACCAAGCTTAAACTTAGGATTTCGGAATTACACAGCATTGATTTAACCTACTAAAGAGTCTTGTATTATCAATAATCCTATGCCATCTGAAAAATTATATTTTTATAATTTCTTTTCTTGTGTCAAAAGTGTTGTATTATGCTAAAAACAAAGCAATATTTTTTTTCTTTTAGCGTGCGTAAATCTTCATTTCTCACTTGCGTTAATCACAGGCTTCTTGGCCTATCTGTGCGTAAGAGCCAGAACAGAGGTATAAGTAAGCATCTATAATAGTGCTCAACTTGGCTGTGGAAGCAGTCTGGCATTCCACGTGTCGACAAGCGGATGGTTGTAAGTTGGGCTTTACGCGATAGAACAATGGATAGAAGAAAAGCATTCCATGGTAAATAGTTGATGACTGCTTGATTCGTGGAAAAGACAGAATACGTTCGCATAGCACCCATTTATGTGTGAGATAAGGTGTTTTCATGCCTTGCGGATGAAAGATACAGCTGTCCGAGCTACTATTTTTGTCGGTTATGGTTTAGCCACATGTGTATCTGCAAAGTCTACGTATCTTTTCTGCGTTTTAAAATAAACTATGCTATGCGTTTCGCCACTTTTGTCTCGTAGTCGTGCCGTAAGTTAGCGAGCGCAAGCGTTAGATTTGCATAGTCCGCACAAGTAATCTAGCAAGATTATCACTGCTATCACGGCAGAAATCTTGCTAGCCAGGAAGATTGCAAAAATGAAATACCGACACTAGCCTTGGCTATGCTTACCAATTATCGACAGCGCAGAACTCTGGCAGCTGCCCTATCCAAGGCATAAATTATTCACGAATAAAAATAAGAAAAAAAAAACAAATTTGCGCTAAAAGCAGACGTTCAAGCTGGCTGACTGCTGGAAAGGATTCCCGCGCAAATAATTGTTCGATGTAAGCAACAAACTTTATTTGTTTTTCAGCAATATGGACGAACACACTAGTTGATCGTGTGAACGAGGGCAATATTTCGAAAGAATGCAACAAGAATTGAGTTTTACGGTTTTACTTTGACACACCAAAAACAATGATGGAGACGCGTGGTTGTGGGGGACCACGTCTTACATCCAAATGCTCGTTCTCCACCCCCCTTTTTTTAAATAAAAAAGCGAAATATCAAGTGACAGAGACGTTTCATTGAATTTCACTCTGTAAATGCGGCCGCCAATGTTGGGAGTCAAACCCGCACCCTCGAGCATAGCCACGATGCTCCTTAGCCGCTAGCTATCACAACGAGTGAAAGAATAATTTCCTAATCTAAGCTGATTTCTTGTACCTCATTGGTATCACTGTGCATTTTCGCGGATGGGTCTGAGTGCCGCCATGTTGACCGTGTTTAGCACCTGAACGAACAGTGTTACAACTTTGCAACTAAACGAATAGTCTTACGATAGGCAAATACGCATACGCTGCTTCATGAAATTTATTATTATTAATTCATGTCATGATAAGCAAAAACAAGAAAACATAGGCCTAACAACCTAAGATGGTGGCGACCAGATGTTTTACAGAAAATATTCTATACGCTTGACGTTTCAGCCACAGACATAAAAAATAAAATTCAGTGAAAAAAAACTCGCGAGTTGGATCGTATACTAGAGTAATTTGCATAACATGACGGACTTTGCAAGCCAAACGCATCTGATACAATAGATGACAAAGGAGCAAATTACGACTGCCGAATTGGCGACAACGACAGAGGTACACAATAACAAAAGACGGCACAAAAAAGACAGAGAAGCATAGCTTTTGCAGTGTCGAGAGTTTGTTCCGTGAAAGACTGCGACTTGGGGGCTCGCGCGACTTCAACGCTTTTTTTTTTGTTTGCAGAGCCCTTGATGCGTTTGCTCTTGCTAGGCGGGCTCGCAAACACAAACACGCGTTACAAGTTCGTTTGCCGAGGTCCCGCCCTCTTTTTCATGTTGGGCACGCGTTGCTCAGGCACACCCACATGCAGCAACGCGAAAAAAAGCATGTCCTTTGGCATGGCTTCAGAAGGCAGGTTGCTCGGCGGGGAACGAAGGCTCGAGTATTTCTTAAGGGGTGAAACCTCGCGTTCCCGGAACCTTGGCTCACTTGGACGCCAGTTTAAAAGTCAAGTCAAGGACAGGGCTTTTGTGTTTAGCGCGGGGCCACGTGGCTTTGGAGTCGGTTTGTGGTTGTATGGCGATGGACTCCACGTCGTTTCAACTGTCACCATCAGGCCCAGCTTTGAATTATACGCTT
The DNA here is from genome assembly GCA_013436015.1 of Rhipicephalus annulatus. Lineage (NCBI taxonomy): Eukaryota > Metazoa > Arthropoda > Arachnida > Ixodida > Ixodidae > Rhipicephalus > Rhipicephalus annulatus. The sequence continues at coordinate 22,416 of WOVY01012211.1, forward strand.
CACGCTCGATTTGAAGATTGTCGGCGCACGCGAAAAAATTTCCCTCTCCCCGTTCGTGCAGCTGAAAGGATCAGAGCCTTTGCAGTGCTGCGAGCAATGTGCGTGATTCCGGTGGAAAGATTAAAGGCGCTGAGTCATGCCTCCATAGCGAGAGGCAGCAAATGGTGCTTTTTTTTTTCTGGCATTTTTAAAATATAAAGAAATAAAAATGGAGAATAACATCACACGTTGCGGTGTGGCACCCAGGCCACAAAGTTTGAGTCATTTAGGCGGGGAAAGTGATAAGAAAACGCTGCTAACGATGAGTGAATTCAAGAACTTTGGTGACGCGCCTCAATTTTTCACCCATCCTTGTAGATTAAGAACAAAACAGCACTTAAGATTGAACGAGATAAGAAGACAGACAGCGCTGACTAACAACAAAGTTTTTTTTTCTCTCGCAGAACGCGGCATGATATATAGGAAGCAGGTATATCTGCCCAGAATAAGAAACACCGGCAGATATGCACATACTTGCGATATCAGTCATAACGTAATTATAATCTATGCGGGCACAATATCCTATATACTGAAGCTGTTTTTAAGTTGTAAGTAATCGCCATGCCAGTGTCTTCATGTTACCCCTTCCTTAGCGCTGCTTCATTTTTCATCTACGATGCACCCACGTGCCCAAACACGCACATAACTCATTCTCATGTTTTTTCTCGTCGCTTTTCATTTTATTTGAATGACTGAAAGTTAAACAAGCTGCTATGCATATGGCTTAGTAGCATATACGCATAATTTTTAATGTGTTTACATCCAAGCATCTTCGTTGCCGTTATTATGTGTCATCTTGGTCAGTTTTGTCAACGCGGCATCTGTTTTCCAATCGCCTTTTGAACACTTTTCTTTTTTCTTTACATTGACCATGGCACATTTTTTAACCGAGCACGATACAAAAGTCTGAAGCCATCTAATGTTAAATGCCCTCCAATAAAATAAAAACAATGATCCATGAATTCACGCCACGTGACTCCATGCTTCCAACGTAACTACGTGAATGCGAGAGGACGAAAAATCTTTTATGTTGAAACCCAAGTGCGGGTCTGATGAATATGAGGTTTGTTAGAAAGGGAGGTGTACTATGTTTAGCGACATGAGGGGAAAGGAGCCGAGGACAAAATATTTCAGATGAAAGAAGAGAGGAGAACGTTCAGCAAACGTGTGGAGGCCATGACAGGAAGAGATTGATGTGTTCATAACTAAATCACGCTACTCACTCTACGGGCGTTTCCAGAAGGCATGTGATGAGCCACAAGTTAAAATAGAGTGAACACGAGGTATATGCATACAAACGGTCCGAACAAAGGCGGCTTGATCTTGTAGAAGCAATAATATTTTAGACGGCGATGTGACAGCGCGGGTCCCTATCAAAATACCAAAAATTAAGAGGCCGAGTTATGAAAAGGCAGAATGTCAGAACGCCGAAAAACTGATATGTCTAAAAAACGAAATTCCGAATAGACATAACGCAGAGAACCACTTCAACCACATCGAAAACCACGTGAAATTTCATCTACTCAGGAAGGAAATTGACGACGACGCAGTGGGATGTGCTCCCAGTAAAAAAAAAAAAGATAATTTTATCTACAGAGACGATTAGTTTATGAGTTTGATAAGAAACTAGGAAGCACGAAGAATGCAGCGCCAGAGTGATTACCGACCTTCGTCTAGAATACTGTCATAGTAATCACGAATACAGAAGAAAAGACCAGGAAACGCTACTACACTATAGGCTGCGGCTGGGTGTTGCATATACGCGATGATATTATACAAGATCGGACCGGAGCAAAATCCTAACTGCAATTTGTGTCACACGCCAGAGACTACTAATCACATCCTGTGCGTGTGTCCTCAATACGCGGTCGAAAGACAATCTCTTAAGCACCTCACAGATCACTTAGACTACCGACCCTCTTCGGAAGAGAAGCTTTGGGTGCTTGAAAACGTGTGGATCACGCCGAACGCACCTCAAAGACCTGTTCGCATATCTAAGCAAGACAGATTTAGATTCCCGTCTTTATAGCATCTACTAATGTAGCCGATGTAAAGAATTTTGTGCGTGTCCTTTACTGAACGAGACAGTGTGCGCAGTGACTCATTGTGCACTATCACGATAACCCCTCATCATGCTCTCCTCTTTCTGTCCCTTTTCCCCTACGAGGAGTAGCAGACTAGAAACTTGCCTTCCAGACCAACCCCTCCTCTTCCTTTTTTCATTATATACCTTCTACTTCAAATACAGAGATCGTTCGAATCTTTGCTCTTCTGGATTATCACGTCCTTGAAAATGTATGCTCGAAGAAAACGTTGAGAGAGCATCAGTGGCTAGAGTGCTCGGCTGCTGACGCGAATAGAGCGCCTCGATGCCCGCCCATCGAGGCACCGACGCTCGCGGGTTATATCTCGGCCGTGGCGTTAGGCTTTTGATCGAGGCGAAATGGTAGAAGCCCGTCTACTATGGACTATGACATGTGCAAATTTGGTTGCTTGGGCGAGTTGGTACGACATGATTCACATAAAAAACAGCGCCAATAACGAGGGACAAGAAAAGAAGGAGACAGTGCCACTGTCTGTCTCCTTCTTTCTTGCCCTCGTTATTGGCGCTGTTTTTTATGTGAATCATGTTGTGCAAGTTAAAGAACACCAGATTGTCGAAATTACCGGAGCCCTCTACCACGGCGTCTCCCATAATCATGTGGAGGGTTTGGGCCGTAAAACCACCGAGGAAGTGTTAACAGACCAAAGGGTTACGCGGAAATTGTTTGGCAGCTTCTCTGGCCAACCGGTTCTATGACGTTTTAAGTTTTCTATATATACAAGAAATAGGACGCAGCTTATTTGTCGTAAATGCAATACACAAAAAATCGCTCTGCTATGCGATGATGGCATATGCAGTAAGTTATATATTTTCTTTTTTGAAGGCTTGAACCACACGCGAATGTTTCCAAAGAGGTCATTGGAAACCTAGCTGTTGCACATTGTACAACTCCAGAGGAACCTTTATGTCGGCAAGAATCATGATCTTCCACTACATGTCTATGATGCTGCAGTAATTTTGAGGTTTCGACAGTTCAATGTTTCGGTGCTTCGATTTTCCGGCATTTGAAACTTTCGGTTTTTCATCAATTCACTTTTTTGAATCTTCAGTTTTAAAGTTTGGCATTCCGATAATTCGGCGTTTTCATTTTCGGGTGTTTTAAACGCCACCCCGACCGCACATGAGCAGAAGCAGCAAAATCGGGCCCGGTGATACTTTTTTTAGGGGTGGGGGAGAAGGGGGATATGCACATTTTTAACGTCGGACAGCGGATTATGGAACTTTCATTGGAAAGTTGCGTGGGAAGGAGACAATGAAGCTCGTCAATGTGTTCTGCGAACGTTCGTGGTGTACCTGGCAGGCGATGCGGGAAACTACAAGTTTGTCACGTTGACTCCTAGCCACGCTCTGTGGTGCTCACTGGTCATTGACTATCTGACAGGTGCGGGCGCGATAACTTTACTGACCTTTGTACATATCTGCATGGCGCCTGCATTTATAGCGTACTCTACATACAGCTCAGCCGTCCTATCACTCACCGTTTCAATGATTCCCGTGGCACTTCGACGCTGAGTGAGTGGCACGAGTGCTCACGCGTTAATCTTACAGCAGGTTAGGTTGGCGTGGCTTGTTTACAGAGAGGTCTTGTAAAGCAGGCTTGTCAATTTTCGCCTCGCCTTTTGAACGGGCACCGAAAGCAACAACAGGAAAAGCTCGGCTCTTCTCTCCCTTCCATTTTCTGCCCTTCGTGCGAGCGTCAGCGAAAGTGCTCACGCTCTTTCGCCGAACCCACTGTAATGCCTTAAAGACGTTTTGCCCGGAAAAAAAGTTAGCGTTAAGTCCCCTCTCACTGAAGCCACAGTGACATTTTCAACGTCGGTGTATACCTACCTTCCTAACAGCGTCGCGGGGTCAGGAATCCTGTTGCAATGCACCCTCAATTTCACTTCGGGAAACGAGATGCCTACTTCCCCGAAGAAGACGACAAAGGGGACCCAGACGTGGCGCCATTGTGACTTTATCACCTCATTGGAGAGCTTCAGTGCAGGGGAACACACAAATTCCTTTTCCGTAGAGAGCCGTCATGCACAACCGGACGGGGCAGGCGCGTGTGTGTATGAAAGCTCCCTAGCTATCCGCCGATCGTGCTTTCCTGCTCTGCCCCCCCCCCCCCCGGCTTTTTTCTTGTGTTCGCCAGCCACGTCAAGTGTGAACACAAAGGAACGTGATGGGGTCTGGGACTGATGTCAAATTTTTTTGGTCGGCGCTGCGTCGTGCTACCAAGTGCCTTCTACTGCTTCTAACAACTACCCCCCCCCCAACCTCCCATTCGAGTAAATAACCAGGAGGTGACTCGGCCCGGCCAGCTGGTATTCCAAGATGATGGCCACGGTGACAATGCACCCATATGTGTCTCTATGCATTTTCTCGTTTTTCCAGAGCATTCTTCTTTTTAGCACAATGCCTTCTTGAGAAAGAGAAAGCCATTTGTACGAATAATATACTATTGTAGAAATGAGATACTAGGGCATTTCAATCTCGTTTCTCGGTCGGGTCCTTGATAGGCGAGAGGGCCCAAAAAGGAAGAAGAATGCATCTGCTGATTTTCTCCCTCCAATACGCTCTGTGGACTCTTACATGAGCAACACGGCCTCTTCTGAGGACGTTGGCAACGGAATTAGCGGCAGCGGCTTGATGAGCATCGAATACCCCTTCAGCTCGTATAACCTCTTATGACCTGTTGTCGCGAAAGGCAACATCAAAGAGTATAAGACACTAAAGTCTGTCTCTGAGGCCAGTTGTCCACAAAAAGCGCAGCAAAGCTTTCAAAGCCTTCTGGGCTGAGGATGAGCTCGGCCAATGACCCAGAATCCTTTGTTCCGACAAAGGCCGATCCTCTAGTCTATCCAGAGCTGCAGTGAGTTCTTGTCTTTGCGCGTTGAAATGGGTGCACTCACACAGAAGGTGCGCGATGGTTTCTTCGCAACTACAGTAAGTGCATGTAGGAGAGTTGGCCATCCCAATGAGATAAGGTCGCATTTTTTTTGTAATTTCTCTCTCTCTCTTCGCAACATTTCTTTTTAACATCTTTCATTCCCCTCACTCCTTTCCCCCGCACAGGGTAACCAACCAGTCTAAGAACTGGCTAACCTCCCTGCCTTTGTTGTTGTTGTTGTTGTTGCCCCTTCGCACTGGCACATACCCACTATGGGGGATTGGCCATGAAATCTAGAAGTAGCCTATATGAGATCTACTAAAAGGTTTATCCTAAATGAAAAACTAATGATATAATAGAAAAGAATAATTAACTAGAAAAAGAATATTAAACTAAACAAATAATTGAAGATTGAATCAAGAAGAGTAAAGGTGAGGTAATACTACAGTGTAAGACAGAAATTTTGAGTAGACCAGACAATCGAGCTTATCTCACCCGGTCACAATCAAATGAATATGCAAATTTCATTCAAAATTAGACAAGTGTCGTCAGAAATATATTTAAGCAGGCATTATTATGACATGCGCTTTGATTCTCGAATGAAATTGCATACAGCATCGAATACGCTCCTGTGGCAATGTCCCAAGCTAAAGGCACCGAAACTTAGAACATTATCTGCAGTTAAATTTAATCCTACTGCGTGAAACGGAACAATTAAAGTCTTTTCCTAATTAATGAATAGTTTTTACATGTTATAAAGTAATGCTCTATTGTTTCCGTTTCTTCACAAAATGGACACAGGGGGGATATCGCCAGACCAGCTCTGTGCAAGTAAAAGTTTAATGGAGGGACACGACATCGAAATTTGGTTAAAATAACTTCTAACTTTTTAGATTGACTCCACTGAGGTTTCCAGGGATATGTAAGGTGCTGATAGTCCGTATATTTAGTAATATTTTCCATCATATCCGTATAAATAGCCAATTTTCTATATCTGATCGACACTATGTGTTCCGATTCTGGTAGTACCGAGATCACAGGGCCATCAAGTGTGGCTCGAGATAGTGAATCGGCCATTTCATTCAACCGTATGCCACAGTGTCCCGGGACCCAGACTAACTTCAAGAACTTCACATGAGGTGGAACTAATGTTTGTAATGTCGCTAGAGCTCTTGATTGTTCTGAAGCTGTGAGAGTAGTACACAGCGAAAGAGAATCAGTAATTATCATTGCACTCTCTTCGTTTGAAGGAAGTTTTCGTAGCGCTAAAATAATAGCCAAGAGCTCAGCTTCGAAAACCGGAGTGAAGTCTGGTAGTCTTACCGAGAATGACCAACCGAGGTAATCTGAGACGATTCCTACTGCTGCCTTTTCTTTATTCACAGAAGCGTCTGTGGCTATTATGTTCTTTATTTCCGCATGAGCTATGTAATCTTCTAACCTGTCATTTAAGTAACTCGAAGATTGAAACTTAGATAGTGGGGGAAAAATTTCATCACATTCTATCGTAATATTGTGATTTAATGCTTTGGTTCCAATTACCGATCTGATATCCACCTTTATGCTTTCCAGTTTCTTTGTACAAAATAATCTGGGGAGTACGAAAGCGTGGCCAGTGAGCGAGGAAGAAGGCGTCGGGTTCACTAATAAAGGCATATGCAGACCGTCTCGCTGATAAGCCGTAAAATTTCAAGTATGTTTGTACAGTTAGGATACGGAATCGGCAAAGAATAGTTGGTATGCGAGCTTCCTGATATAGTACATTAATAGCGACATACCTGGGGAGTCGCAAACACAAACGTAACGCTTCTCGCTCTAATAGAACTAACGGTTTAATTTTGTACGTAGGGCCACCCGAAAATAATATACACCCAAATTCTAGTATTGGGCGCATGTACATTTTATATATCATTAATAAGGTGTGTCTACGTAACCCATATTTTCTGTTGCTCAACCTTCGCAATAAGCCTGATGCTCGTTGTGCCTTTGCCACGATATAGTCTATGTGAGGGCTCCAGTTAAGTTTCTCGTTATAAATAATGCCCAAATATTTGATAGACTCTACTTGTGGAATCGGTTCCTGATTATAAAGTACTGAAATTTGAATAGAATCTGCTATAGGGAACACCAGGAGCGCACTTTTACTGATGTTTAGAGACAATGAAATTGAATGCAGCCAAATTTCAAGAGAATACATGTACTTTTGCAATTTTTGATGCAAAGAATAAATGTCACTGTCTGCAACGAAAAATGCAATGTCGTCTGCATAAATGTAGACAGTGATATCTCGTTCAATGGGAATTGAGCTCATCAACACATTGAATAACAGCGGAGATAGGACCGCCCCTTGAGGTACTCCACGTTGCTGTTTGAATTTAGATGAGTGACATCCATCCTTTGCACAATAAAATTCTCTCGATTTTAGAAACTCTGCTACCCAATCAACAATAAATCGCGGAAAGTCACATTCGTGTAACGAGTTCAATAAAATTGAGTGCTCAACGCTATCATAAGCTTTAGCTATGTCTAGTGTTACTAGTACCGCGTATTGTCGTCTTTTTCGGGCAAGCTGTATTCGGCTCTCTAAGTCGGCATGAGCACACCAAATTGAGCATTCGCTACGAAAACCTATTTGAAATGGTTTCAATATTAGCTTGTCAGCCATCCAAACTTTTATTCTATTATTGAGAACTCTCTCTATAATTTTGATCAGGTGAGATGTTAGAGAGATTGGTCTGATGTTGTCAATGTTAAAACCTGACCCTTGTTTTTTTAATATGGGAATCACTCTAGCTATTTTCCAGTCATGTGGTATCCAGGCATTGCTTAAGGAATAGTTTATAAGGTTGAGGACGTCGCCGGGTGATATCTGGAATAAAATTTTAATCATAGGAACTGTTATACCGTCAGGACCAGGAGCCGAAGAGGGTAAGTTTCTAATTACGCTTGACATTTCGGACAATGTCACTTTTTCGTAGTCAGTCTTTATAGAGGACTTTTGCCAGTTGATTGTCAAAGTCGACGAAAATCTGTTAGCTAGACCTCTTCCGATTGTCTCCAACGAATTAGTCATTTCTTCCGTCGATAACCTGTCATAATCAGAGTTAGCTAGAGACGGCAGAATTTTGCGCGATCTCATATATCGGAATAACGCTTTCTTATTTCTAGGTTTGGAAAGAAAGTCGAAATGTTTTTTGTCATAGTCTTCTTTAGCTTTAGCCACGGTGCGCTTAAATGTAGCAGCAATAAACTTGTAATCTGCCCAATTTTTGGGGGACTGATTATGAATTAGCTGCTTCCAAGCTGCTTGTCGTCGTCTATGATCACGAGAGCACTCAGAATTCCACCACTGGCTACAAGGCTTTCTCGTATCAGACTCAATAGAAAATTCTGCTTTTTTGAACGTTCTTTTAATTACCGCACTTAATTTCATGGCTTTATTTTCATCGTTGTCTTCAGTGGGAGTAGTCAAAGCAACTTCTAGGTCATTTTTAAATTTGGAATAATTGATAAAGGTTCGAGCTTGGGAGCAAGATGGAATAATGGGGCAAGAAATTTCAAACAGTACTGGTAAATGGTCACTGTTGGTGGCGCAGTCTAGAGTAGTCCAAGATACGCTAGAAATACCCGAGCTTATAAAACTCAAATCTAAGGCAGAGCGGGATCGGTCTCGGATAAATGTGGGAGTTCTAGCGTTGAGGCATGATAAATTATGGTCTATAGACCAGTCCCACAAGCGTTGTCCACATTGATCAGTCCTAAAACCCCAACTAGTGTGGTGAGAATTAAAATCTCCAACCATAATTTTTTCTGTGCACCACGAATTAACAGCCATGTCTAAACATCGCGTGTCTTGTACACCCAGAGGAAAGTAAAGATTTACTAGAGAGAAGGGAGAGCATCCAGGCAAGGTGATGTCTAAGGCGAAAATTTCACATTCGGGGGTTATACGTTTGTACGAAGTTTTGATCTTTGAACTAATTTTATTATTGACAAAGAACGCTAAACCTCCACCTTTGGATGGGCGATCCAGGCGAAAAGACCGGAAATTAGGTAGGTAAAACGAATTATGTGCTGACAGCCACGTTTCTGCAGTGCAATAATGTCTGGATGAATTTACAAGATAAATACAATAAATCTGTACTAGCTGAATGAATAGATCGGCAGTTCCAATGAAGAATTTTGATAGAACCTATCATTTTGACAGAATTGTTTCGGCAACTACCTTATCTAAAATGCTGTCTTTAAGAAAATCGCTCTTCGATAGGTTCTCCTTCTGGTATTTTTTGTTTTTGAATGTTTTGAAGAGCCAGTGTTTTTGGAGACAGGTGATCGAGTGCGCTTTAGGGATTTGATGTCCATGTCCATATCTTCAGAATCCTGACCATCCTCCAGTATGTCTTCACTTATCCTCTGGTTGTCTGTACAAGAGGGCCCTGCAGCCTGTACTTCTGAAGAAGATGACTCTGCGTCTGCTTCACTTGGTGGGAGAGTTACGTTGTCTTGGGAAGTATCCTTCATATCTCTTTGTGGCCCATATATTTGCGTCAACTGAGTGGCTACAATATGAGATAAGGAGTCACAAAGGGTGGTGGCCAGGCGATCTATAGCTTTCTCCCATCGCTTTTTCAATCATGTCTGCAATGGACACTGAAAGAGAAGCTTCTAAAGTTGCATTATGTCGGGCTGCAACACCAGCATATCCCTGGGTTCTTGCCTGAATTTCAGCGATGGCGTCTTTTCGTGAACAACGTCTGCGATCAACAATTTCCAGAATTTGAGTCTCCCGCGCTTTGGCTGAGCAATTAGCGTTATCTGCGCAGTGCTGCTCATGACAAAGACAACACTTTTCTTCAGTACAATTGCATTCATTTGCAGTATGTGCCTCACCACATTTTCGGCATCTGGGAGCTGACCTACATCCTTTTAAAGTGTGTCCATAGCGCCAACATTTCTGACACTGGAGGGGACGAGGTGACAGCTGTTCGACTCTGAATATTAAAGGCCACGCCTTGATTTCAGTGGGGCGAATCGACCCGGCAAATGTGACAATTACAGACTCAGTAGGGATCTTTGTCTGTTCTACAACTCGTGAGCATCTATAAACTGCAATTGCACCTGCCTCAGAGAACATCTCTAGGACCTCAGCTGGAGTCATGTTAATGTCTACGCCTCGGACAATACCTCTGACGCATGCTAGGTGAGGAGGAATGAAGGCGCTCACCGGATTGGTAGCAAACATCGAGCATTTAAGTAAGTCTTTGACACAGAGCTGGTCAGGAGAAAAGCAGACAATGCCTCCCTTGCCAAACTGCCGGACCTCTGTGATGGTGTGATAGTGAGTTGTCGCTGCTTTGAGTTCCGACTGGATCAACTTAGGGTTTTTCATCTTAATGACTCCGTCGTTGCTTGGGACTAGGGCCACAGGAACGGAAGCGACGCCATTGCGTAGGAACTGGTCCACTGGTAGCTCCTGCGGTGAAAGAGAAGCAGACCAGAGATAAGTCCCTGGTCCAGGCGAAGAAAGCGGCATCTGTCTGGATTGACTAGCCAGAAGGGTACTAGCTAATCAATGCTAAGGCTTTAGATACGCCTATCCAAGAAGAAATTCAGTAGTGGCTACTCAGATTTCAGCCAAACCCCCAGAGTAAGCAAGCGAGCAAGTGGCCGATGAGCTGTACAGCCAGAGCCAGAGCCACACCACATTTGACCGCAACGTCATCCCTGCCTTTCCGTTTAAACTTTCTTCCTCCTCTTCCTCCTGTTGTCGCGATTTCGCATCATACCGGTTGTAAGCCACACCACCAAGAAAACTCGCCTGCCCTGTGCTCAGGGCAGGCGAGTGGGAAAGTAGTCACCTGCCCTGTGCTCAGACAGAACCTAAAGATGTCTGGCAGTATTTAAAAAAGGCAGTGTCATATGCCCTCTATTCGGTAAGGAGCTGATGGCTGCCATTTATCCAGCTGAAGACTACAAAGAACATTTATCAGTGTTCACCCGTTGACACCCGTCTTGATTCAAGGAATGTAATTATTTTGAATATAAAGAAATGTTGTATAATGGGCAGTTTCTTTACTAATGCGCGGAGATCGCGTAACTGATTCGTTATTTAAAATTTGTTTTTTAAGCCCGCGTCACTTTATCGCGTTTTCTCATAATCAGGCTGTAGCATTCCGACTTGAGCAGAACTTCATCTTCCTTGAAATGTGGTCAAAGAACTAATAACTAACTTTTGCAGTTATAATGCCTGTTGTTAGGAATTTATTTCTGAAGATCAGTAGATTTAGGGGGTGAAGTGTTTCTGAGGCCGTGGCTCTGTCCCTCCTAGCTTGTGGTGGTACGTGACCACCTCAGAAGGTGCGGACGGACGGATGGACAGACAGAGACAGCCCGACAGACAGGCAGACAGACGGATGATTCACGGTTTACCGAAAAGTTTCCCCGAAGTTTCGCCCCACTCATCGTTATTCTTTCCGTAGATATGCTGTGATTTTTCAACGTCGAAGCATTTCTTAGCGAACTTCGGTGACTTTGAGCGTATCTATCTATCTATCTATCTATCTATCTATCTATCTATCTATCTATCTATCTATCTATCTATCTATCTATCTATCTATCTATCTATCTATCTATCTATCTATCTATCTATCTATCTATCTATCTATCTATCTATCTATCTATCTATCTATCTATCTATCTATCTTATTTGACTAGTCATAACATGAAAATCATGACATATATGTCATGAATGTCATGATTTACATTTCATGGTCCTGCAGCTCTTTCGGTGGTTTCGTTCGCATGGCAGTTCTCAAGTCTCGCTGGGCCCTAGCGGTCAGGAGACGGACCATGACCGCAGCGCACCCCACGCGCTGCGATAGCCCACCTTGCCAGGGTACATTTACTTTGCGCGTTGCGACCGAAGTTGCTTCGCCAAAGGGCGAAGCAACTTCGGTCTAAATTTCCGGAGCCCCGGGTGGTCTAAATTTCCGGAGCCCTCCACTACGGCGTCTCTCATAATCATATAGTGGTTTTGGGACGTTTAAACCCCACATATCAATCAAATCAAGCCAGGAGGCCCTTTGGGTACAAGCAGGAGGCCCTTTGTCGGGCCACCCTGGCTTGTACGCCGGGAGGCAGGCCGCGTCTGTATGGCGCCTGGCGCCGAACGGTGGCCCCCTTGCCAGGGCATGGCCGTCTGCCCGAACAAAACATCTCCCCCCCCCTCCCCACACGACCCTGGGGGGGGGAGGCAGTGCCGGGACAGACGTAGGATGATGATGGGTTGATGAGTTAAGTGTGACTCTGGGACAAAGCGCTTCGGCGCCGCGTCTCCTTCTATAACGTGCGTGTAAGATCTCGAGCCAGCAGGTAAAGGTTGTCTTGCTGCATTTCCTTGATAGAGGAATATCTGACTACGGCACCTCTTTTCGAATTCTCAGTTACTAAACATGTAAATTGTGGTCGTGTTACGAGCACCTTATCTGACCTGTTCGACGATGGGTCCTTGGACGGGGCCCGCTACCAAACTGAGACCGCAGGAACCGGAGTCGCAACAACATCGAAGCAGGCAGCTACTGCGTCTTCGTCCGGTCTGTCGACTCCTCTCGCCTCAACGTCACCGCAGGCCACGACTTCGCTTTCCACTGGCTTCACGACCCCTCTCGTACCGACATCGCAGCAGGCCACGACTTCGATTGCGACCAGCCTCACGGGCTACTCTCGCCTCCTCATCGCCCAGGCTGCGGCTTCGCTTTTGACGGGCCTCACGACTTCAACGCCAACTACAACTCAAACGAGTTTTGGGTACACGAAGAAAAACCCATCGCTTTCCCAGCCATACACGATGCTTCTGTACAAGGACTTGTCACTATAAGGTACGTCGTAGAGAGTTCGATCGCCAAGGGAAACTCCGGATGCACCATGAACATAGACTACAAGGACTCGGTTTCTCACGGCCTGAACCACAGCTTGCGAAAGCAGTCCCACTTCCCAGACGAAGAGAGCAAACGCACGTACTGTCCGTCGCGTGGCCCATGCACCCGCAGAGCAGCGAGCAGAAGCGCCGTTACGAGCCGCACTCAATTCAGGACATGCACCCCATGACCGTCTACGACGCCCCCAAACATCACAAGCAGATGGCGCCTGACGCCAGAGACCTGCGATGATGTACGAGCGCCACACCGCACAGCCCCAGCACCACGCCACGCACCTCATGCAGGAAACCGGCGGAAACGAGGACTCTCGTGAAATGAAACACACGTTGATTGACAAGTCGTCGGGATAATCTCACAACGACGTCTCCAAAAACGCAGTCATGTTGTCGTACTCATGCACCCGAAATCGTCAGCTCGATGGGCGCCATCGTTTGCGACGCCGGGACGGACGCCGACAATCCGCTAACGGCCACAGAGCGCGTAGACAAACCTCCACTGCGTCTGAACGTGGCCGAGATTCCCACTTTAGTGACGTCACTGCCAGACGGAACCAAAATGGCATCGTTTTCGTCCTCGTCGAACGAAAAGCAATGGTCATCGATTATGGATTCTTCACTCAGATCAGAACCAACCTGCAAGCCAGGCACACAATTATGACCACCTGACACCCGAAGTGATCAAGCGGAGCTTATTCGCGAAAACACCTTCAAAAGGCTCGACATGAAACGCAAACAGCCTAAGGATAACGATGATTATCAGGAAACTTTCCGAATGTACAAGAGCAGGCTAAAGTCCAGACTCACTATACTACAAGAAGCGACATAAAAAACGCAAAAGCCACCAGCGTGAGTTCGGCATCGTTGTCGACGCGACTTGCAGCACTAAGCAGCAGAGAGCAAGAGAGAGAGGAGAGAGAGAAAACTTTATTTGTGCATAACGCGGAGCATTCCAATGGTCGGAGCCCCTATTCCAGGTGCTCCGCTGGCCCTACCCATCATATCTACCCTTGGTACAGCCAGCGCTGATCAACAATGGCCGAGCTGACAGCAGCGCCTCCCATTGTTCCTCTGTGTTGTTTATGTTGTGTGTGTCTTCATTGATGGCGCACACTCCCACGTGATGTGAAACAGAGTTGGTGTGGCCCCACACCACGGACATATATCTCTGTATGCTCTGGGGTAGAAATACATGCAGCCTGGTGTAAGTTCGTGTATGTGTTTGTTCGGATTCTGCGTAATGCCTCCGATTCCACTACTGTGAGTTTCTTATGTGGGCGCTGAATACAGTTTTCTGTTGTCCCTGTAATACTGAAGAATTGTACTAAAGTTAGGGTCTAGGGGCGTTGGATCCTCTATTGCAGTGTGCAAGGAAGCTCAGTGATTTGTGAAGCCTCGAGCCGCCTCATCCGCAAACTGGTTCCCGGTGACGCCCTCGTGCCCTGGCGCCCCAGATAATGGATTGAGTGTATTAAGTTGGAAAGTCTTTCTGAGCTTTGGTTAGAATTAGAAGGCCTTCATACATATTTTACCTTTATCGTAATTTCTACATGCAACCTTCGAATCTTGTGATATTGTCATTGGGGATTTCGCTCCCTGCCCTCCTTGATTGCCAGCGCGATCGCTAATCTCCTCCGCTTGTGTGATAGAGGCTTGGGCTATGGAGGCACAACTTGTGACGTTTCCTTTCGGTCTGTGACCACGGCCATCATGTTCTTTCCATTTTCCTGATATGGTGCAGCGTCAGTAAATCTCGCCGTATCAAATATTTTGCCTGTTTATCTATGTAAGCGGCTCTTGCTTTACGTCTTCCAGCATGTAAAACTGGGGTCCATGTTCTTTGGTAGGGGACGTATCTTGTACCAGGCTCTGACTGAGCACGACAATTTTTTAGCTCTTCCATGTGCCTGTAACTTGTTCCCCGAGGCCGATCCTCTGAAGAAGTTTTCTGCCGGTTGGCGTCTGTAGCAGGCGGTCAATCTGGGTGGTTACTTTCGCCTCAGCCAACTCATCAAATGGATTGTGAAGTCCGAGCGCTGATAGCTTCGCAGTTGAAGTGCTTTGTGGTAGTCGCAGAGCCGCTTTATACGCCATCCTTATTATTTTGTCTGCTTTTTCTTTCTCCTCTCTATTCATGTTGTGGTAGGGTAGCGAGTATGTTAGTCTGCTGGTGACTAAGCTCTTTACCAAACGAAGCACGTCTTGTTCTTTCAGTCCAGCACGATTGTTCGTTATTCGAACTAAGCAGAGAAGCAAGCGCACCGGATCTCGAGACGATACATTAAGGATGTGAAACAACGTGACTGTGAAGACATCTAAACACTATAGCTTGAATGGGCGGTTCCCTCCGCAAGACAAGCCCCCGCCTCGGCTAGCTTCATCATCTTTCGCAAACCCCTTCCGTCACCGGTTAACAACCTCCTGGCTGCAGACCCACTACGAGCTTTCTCAAAACGTGCTCGAATTTGCCGGCCGCGGGAGTGTGTAGCAAATAAAGGAGGAAGAAGGGGCAGCGGGCACGAGCATGAGCCAGGGGCGCTGGCTTGTTCAGTTGCTTCCTTGACCTTCAACGTAGCCAGACGATCGCGCCCAGGTCCCCTTCTTCGTTTCTCACATCTCCCATGTTCCGCCAGTCAACTCGGTTCTGTGCTTGTTGCTGCCACTTTATATCCGCAAACTTTCTAATCTCATCTGCTCACATAACTTTCTGTGTCCCCCTAACCCACTTGCCTTCTTTGGGAATCCAGTCAGGAAGCCCTCCACTATGGCGCCTTTCATAATCATATGGTGGTTTTGAGACGTTAAGCTCCACAAATCATTCAATACAGTCAATTACACTTAATTAAGAGCGGTTATCCTGCCTACGCACTACATGCCCATTCCATATCCATTTCTTCTTCTACACGTGGTACCGGTATACTATTGGGAATGCCGGCAGTAGCCCGGAGTAGCGGTATAACACGAAGGAGACGGCGTTCCACTCGAACGCGCCTTCCGGTATTTCCAACACTTGCAAATTGTTTGTTGGAGAACGAGCCTCGTCCATTGTTCTATGTGTGCGAGGACATCGCAGTCTTCCGCATAATACGCGCTCATGCAAATCTGCTTGGTGGATTCACGCGAGGCGGCGGAAGCATCGACAGAGAGAAATTGACGATCCGCCGTTTGTAACTCGAAGAAATGGTTCTGCAAGAGGATTTCTCGGAAGGAAAGCTTCTTTGTTAGAACGACCACCTGGGAATAATAATAATAATAATAATAATAATAATAATAATAATAATAATAATAATAATAATAATAATAATAATAATAATAATAATAATAATAATAATAATAATAATAAAATTTGATTAGCAAAGGCGCCGTGGTGGAGAGCTCCGGAAATTCAAACCATCTGGTGTTCTTAAACGTGCCGTGACCATCGCACAGTAGAGGGGCCTCTACCATTTCGTCTCCACCGATAAGCCACCACTGCGGCCGGGATTAAACCCAAAGCCTTTAGGTCAGAACGCGAACACCGTATAGCTACTGTTCGTGACCGACAGCTTAGAAGGTTTTTTTCTCGAACACCCGCACGGGTTTCCTTACGGCTGCGTGGTGCAGCCGGGAGGTCGTCTATTTCCCCTTTTAAACCCGCGCTCATACTTCACATAATGACCAACTTGATCGCGTTAAGCAAGCACACTCTTTAGTAGAGATAACAAAACCGATTATGCGAGAATATTTAAAAAAAACAGATTATAAACAACAAAGTCCGCTTATCAGGAACGATCAGTGCGACCGCCACCGACTGGAAGCAGGACCTCTCTACTTAAAGTTCACTGTATATGCTACCTTTAGTTCTGTTCCGAACAGCGCCTCCGGTGAAGATTGGCCAAAGAGAAACTGGGGGCCAGTGGCCTCCGTAGTCAATGGAAAAATTTGCAAGTCCATTGAAAAATTTGGGGGTTGGGTACTTTTTGTGGTAATTTGCAAATGCACCCAGTGGCCCCTGTTGCGACCGGCGTTGGCGGGCGCTGGAGACCCGGGATGAAGATGTAGATGCTGGAGGAAGTTGAACTTAACAGATGGTTTATTTACATTGTGAGAGATCTCTCTCGAATGAGCTGGGTGGCTGTTATAAAGAGTGCTTTCTCCCCAGGTCTCTAGATCGGGGAATGGGTCCAGACTGCACTGTCCAATAACATGCCCCATACTACTTTCGAAAGTGACGCCCACACCAGCCCAGGTAAACGTCCTCATTCCACTGCAATGCGGCACCAACGTGGTTTTTCCTTGTCGTGTCACTGCCGCTGGGTGAGAGGCCTCACGCTCAGACGACTGGATTCATCGAAATGTGTGCTGCGCCAGAATTCAAAAGGTCCACCCAACCACTGTCATCAGGGCCGATGCCGCTGCCTCTTTCAGGAAGATGTTACGACTGAGGAAACCATTGGGGTCGTCTCATGGAACAGCTTACGGCGTGGGACTGAACTGCACCTCGATTCACTGCTAGGAAGCCCAATAAATGGCGAACACAGGCCTGCAGCCATTCGGCAACTTATTTGAGGATCAAAGAACGCTACTCTCTCGTCTGCCCGTGTGCCGATCGTAAACACCCCCAAAAACATGGCACTCGTAGGGTCACTACCACTGTGCATGCGCAGGTTAGTCACCTGAAGAAATGCTCATTAGTACTGAGTCGGCAGGCAAAGAGCTTTACTCGGAGATCCGTGTATGCGCAACAAACGCGCACAACGAAGACGAACGTATTCAGCTGTTAATTGTTTCGTTGGACACATGCCATCCAAATGATAAAGTTCATACGAACACAGGCTTTCCCCATGGAATGACCTGGAAAAAGACTGTTTAGCACGCACTGTTGGGCTAGTTGGCTTCTGATATGCGGACGTCATTTTTTTAGGAGCGAAGCTCCTTGTTTAGAAAAAGTTTATTTACAGCATGTACAGAACACAAAGGCTTCATACCATTTCCAGTAACAGGGCACATACACTTCTGCACATCTATGTTTCACGACTAACATCACTACGTTACAGTGAAGACATTTGCTCTAATATACATGATTATGTTGGCCTACATGTACACAAAAATTCAATGTGATATAACGATACAAGGGTATAACGATACAATAGATCCAAATGAAACACAATTTGTAACAAATGAAATCATATACAACAACTCAACGGGCACTGCTTAGCACCAAGTCGGTCGAAAAATGAGTTGTATCCTTTCGTGTTCCACCTTGACGAAAGGGCACGACCAATGCCGCAGAAACTCTTGCTCCCCGAGGAAGAAAAGCTCTTCGGAGAGGAACGCGAGGATCTCTCGTCTCAATCTCCCCAGTATCGGCCACAAGGCACGCCGGCGGCAATTGGCAGCTACGGCCTCACATCGGTTTCTCCAAAGGCTGAACAGCCCCGCAACTATTAAGAGAGCGGAGAAGCGGCTACGCGGAAATCGGCCGTTGGACACGAAAGTTCGCACAACCCTGTCCCCGAAAACCAGCGTTAACCGCACGCCAAAAAAGGCGGGAAACCACACATTCAAACGTCGCATGTCGATTGGTCTCTACCATGGCGCAGTTGGGGCAAGTGGAAGTGCGAACCACCTGCCATCACTGCAACCGATCTCGCGTGGGGAGCAAGCCCCAGCCCAACCTCCAGACAGTCTCTGAGATGCCCTGGCAACACTGCGGCAGTTATTGGTTTCCAAGCACGGTTCAATACAGATTGACGATGCTGGGGCACCAAGGGCCGTAGAAGGGCGGCCATTGTGTCCACAACTTTAGAATCGGCCACCTCTATCTCTGGGCACGTAGCTTCCAAAACGTCGGTTGAAATGCCAGAAGGGCTCAATACAAAGATGGTAATCAGTTGATTGGGGACCTTGTTATTTGGCTATCCGGCAAGAAGACACGTAGTGATGGCCCCAGATGGTAACGAGCCATTGTCTGAGCGGGCACGTCATCATTGCTTAGTATTCGCAATAGAGTGCGGAGGCACAATGTAGAAGCCGTGACGGAACGTCGGGGAATGCAAAACCGCCTTGATCTTGCGGTTGAGCTAACGGCTGGACGCGATAACAATTCTGGCCCCACCAGACCAAAAAATGAATGATGCAGCTTTGCACTTTCCTGCAGACGTGGAGCGGTGGTTTAACAGAATGGCAAAGGTACCAAAATTTTCCTAGGTACACCGTTTGTGTTAAGTATCGGCGTTCCAAGACGGGGAATTCGAAGTACCTGGCTGCTTTGATATCATTTAGAAGAGTTTGTACAACGGATGACCAGATGCTATCCTGTATACCAAATACAGTGAAAGTAACTCCGAGTATTGAAATCTCAGGAGACCACTGTAAAGGCGTTGTGATGTTGATACGACCGCTGGGGTTGCCAATGAAAAAATACTGGCTTTTAGAAAAGTTTAACCTTGCACCGGAGATAATACCGAAATCATGGAATGTATCAAGAGCATGCTGCAGCGACTGTTCATTATGTACATATAGAATGATATCATCTGCATATGCAGCGACCTTTACTTGAGTGTTACCGGGTAGAGGTAAGCCACGAATCTGCGGGTGATGTTCAACGGCCCTCAAGAAGGGCTCTAATGCAAGGATAAATAACACTGGGGAGAGGGGACACCCTTGACGGACCCCACGCGTGACTCTAAATGCGTGACTCTCACGGGAATCTAAGTAAAGGGTACTTTCTAAATTAGTGTACATCGCGTTGATAAGGTCAATGAAATTATCCGGGAATCCATATGCATGTAAAACATTTAGTATGTAGCCATGTTCTATGAAATCGAAAGCTTTCTCTTGATCTAATGAAACCAACAGTCCTTGCGCACATCGGCTAATGGTGTATTGAATGATGTCACGCGTTAACCACGTATGGGTGTGTATTTCTCTGCCCGGACAGAACAGACCTGGTGGGGAGCGGTTAATGTTGCAAGAAATGGACTGATTCGGCGCACCAAAATGTTAGCCAAGAGCTTGTAATCTACATTGAGCAAGGGTAATAGGGCGCCAATCTTCTGGTCGCGTGGACATTGGGTCTTTCTTGGGAACTAGTGTTATACGGCCTTTGTGGAAAGAAGTTGGAAGTGTAATATCTTGGAAACACTTGCGAATGACGCGTGACATAGTTGGACCAATGATAGGCCAGAACTGTACATAAAACTCTGCAGGGAGTCCGTCAGGCCCTGGGGCCGATCCCTTTTTCATTGCGTCTAATGCGCCTTTGATTTCGTCATCGGATGGCGGCGATAGGAGGACGTCATTTGACATGTTGGAATCATGAGGTAAATCTGTTAGTAGAGGATGCGAAGAAACGGATCCTGGGTAACAGACATTAGTACCAGATTTAGCTATTGACTCAAAGTGTTGGGTGAATTCCTGAAAGTCGCGCGTACCCGCAGAAGCTGGGGGATAGAGTCCAGCGAGTGGGCAGGCGAGCCTGGTGGACGAAGCAGAGCTCTGCGTGCATACCTTAGCACCTCAGGGTGCGCACAGGGTGCACGTCTACAGCGCCAAGCTGCAGCCGATAGTGAAGAAGCGCGCATAAACGCTACGCTGGTACCGTTCAACGAGCTCCTCTTGCCATGCCCGCATTACAGTGGAAGGACTGGGATCTCGATTGGCAATGCGTATCTTCTGGATTAACAATGACGCATCTTTCGATATACGGGTGCAAAGTCCTCTGCCCGACGCACTGCAATGATGCCGCCACTGTTCTTTGAGGCGATCCCAATCAGCTACATCGGCCCCAATAAGCGATGCGCGTAACGCTCGGGATAATTTCTCCGTAGCCTGAGAGTCCTGGAGGACGCGGCAATCGAGACGCCATGGTCTGTGAACCGTTGGCGTCCCCGCTGGCAGGCGGAGAGATAACATAACCGGCCGATGGTCGCTAATGTACACCGGTGTCGGTGGCAATGACATTACCCCGGTGTGTGAACGTAGGTAATGAGACTGGGGATGCATACACGCGATCAATTCGGCTGCTCGACGCTGCTCGACGCCAAGTATAGGCATAATTACTGCCATGCACAATTTGATGAATGTCACTCAATGCCAATTGCTGCACTAGACGTTCGAGTTCTCTGGCATTCCAGTTTGACCGGCCGCGACCCGGACCTCGAACATCTGCGTGTGAGTCTAAGACACAATTGAAATCCCCTAAAAGTACCACATGTCGGGAATTTAAAAGGAACGCATCAAGAGATTGGAAGAACGCGTTTGAGTTCTCGCGTGCCGCTGGGGCATACACGGCAACAAATCTTATTCTTAACGAAAAAAAGGTGCAGTCGAACGCCAGCACGCGTCCGAAGGCATCGAAGGAAACATGATGGTCACGTAAAAGACCTCGGTTAAAAATAACGACTCCGACGCCAGTCGAATGCGTGCTGGCGTACGAAAAGAAACAATCAAAATTGAACGCGCGCTTGAAAGCGAGTACATCAGAAAGCTTGAAAAAAATTTGTTTCTTGCACGAACAGCAAATCACAGTGCACTGAACGTGCGAAAGCCAATACCTCAGCCTGTTTTTGTGGATTTCGGAAACCTTGAACGTTAAAAGTAATAACTTTTAGAGTAAGAGCCATGGGAAAATGAAAACATACTATCGGATTACGCAAATGCAGGGGTACCTTTATCAGGTGCGGGAGTCAATGCCCCGCAAGTGGCTGAGTCATTTTTCCGGCCAGGCGATCCACCGGAGGCTCGGGGCTTCCGGGATCGCGTCGAAGTCCGCAGGGGACTTCTGTCTCTGGTGGGGGCTTCTAAGTCACGAGTAGTGATCCGGGGGCGTTTGGTGTCCGGGTGTTTGAGCGAGGATGGTACAAAGACGTCTCCACTGTCCTGGCTTATGTCACTGGGGCTGGCGTCTTCGTCAATTTGTAGGGGCGCCTCACTCGTGGTGCTGTTGGAGTCCTCGTAGATGCAGGCGTCGTCGTCTTGAGATGTAGACTCCTCGATGACACCTGAACTTGTCGACAGAGCAGCAACGCGAGGAGCCTCAGATGCAATATTCCCATCCAAGACGCCGTCCTCACGAGGCGCTTCGTCTGACGAGGGCTTGGCCTGCGATTCCTCAGAAATGGCCACGGGACGCGGGGAACTTGAGTTTTCAGTACCTGGAGGGATTACCAGGCCCGGAATCGTTGGGAACGCAGTGGGCGTTTGGTGCAGCGCCGCGATTGGCACACCCTGGTCGTGGTCGGCCACCACGGCTCGCGCCGACGAATCGTCGCACTTGTTCTTAGATGGCGTTCCTGTTGAAGTGGAGGGAAATCCTTGGATGCCGCCTCGGAAAACGATGGCCTGATGGTGCAGGCCACGGTGGCATGCGGGTCCCCACAACGGCGACACGGCAGCGAGCAGCCTTTCCCGTCGTGGCCATAAACGCCGCACCTTCCACAAAACGGAGCTGTGCAGTTCATGCGGAAGTGCCCACTGTCTCCACATCGACGACACACTCGCTGGATGCCTTTATAGTCACAGGTAACTCGATGGCCCGCGACCTTGAGGTAGTTGGGCACCGGTGACGAAGCCTTCATTTCCATGCGGACGTATCGCGTCCCAGTGGTCACGGTTGGGCGCGATCCCATGAGTCCTCTGGTGATGTGCAGCACCTTCCCGTAGGGAGAGAGTGCTTGTGCGAGGACTTCGCTGGGTACGCGGCACGGCAGGAACAGGACGGTCACTTGGGTCACTTGGGGGTCCCAGGGGTACGATGGCGACGCGCTCTCCTCGGATGATAATGTGCGACGCGTCTACGATTTGGGCCAGTGCGGCCTCACTGTTGACGGTAACTTGGTAGTTCCGGCCTCCAAAGTGCTGAACGCAGTACACTTCTTCGATTCCTACTATTGAAGACGTCGCGTCAACGACGTCTTCGGGACTAGTCTCCTCGGGGACGACTACGTCGAAGGCTAGCGCCTTCTTCGGGGGTGGCTTGCCATGACGGGCGTCCGCCAGCCCAGGGGACGCCGTGAGACGCTAACGACGACGTGAGACGCTAAGACGCTCCTTGTTTAGAAAAAGTTTATTTACAGCATGTACAGAACACAAAGGCTTCATACCATTCCAGTAACAGGGCACATACACTTCAGCACATCTATATTTCACGACTAACATCACTACGTTACAGTGAAGACATTTGCTCTAATATACATGATTATGTTGGCATACATGTACACAAAAATTCAATGTTATATAACGATACAAGGGTATAACGATACAATAGATCCAAATGAAACACAATTTGTAATAAATGAAATCATATACAACAACTCAACGGGCGCTGCTTAGCACCAAGTCGGTCGAAAAATGAGTTGTATCCTTTCGTGTTCCACTTTGACGAAAGGGCACGACCAATGCCGCAGAAACTCTTGCTCCCCGAGGAGGAAAAGCTCTTCGGAGAGGAACGCGAGGATCTCTCGTCTCAATCTCCCCAGTATCGGCCACAAGGCACGCCGGCGGCAATTGGCAGCTACGGCCTCACATCGGTTTCTCCAAAGGCTGAACAGCCCGCAACTATTAAGAGAGCGGAGAAGCGGCTACGCGGAAATCGGCCGTTGGGACACGAAAGTTCGCACACCCTGTCCCCGAAAACCAGCGTTAACCGCACGCCAAAAAAGGCGGGAGAACGGAAACCACACATTCAAACGTCGCATGTCGATTGGTCTCTACCATGGCGCAGTTGGGGCAAGTGGAAGTGCGAACCACCCTGCCATCGCTGCAACCGATCTCGCGTGGGGAGCAAGCCCCAGCCCAACCTCCAGACCCAAAAGTCTCTGAAGATGCCCTGGTAACACTGCGGCAGTTATTGGTTTCCAAGCACGGTTCAATACACATTGACGTGCTGGGGCACCAAGGGCGTAGAAGGGCGGCCATTGTGTCCACAACTTTAGAATCGGCCACCTCTATCTCTGGGCACGTAGCTTCCAAACGTCGGTGAAATGCCAGAAGGGCTCGATACAAAGATGGTAATTCAGTTGATTGGGGACCTTTGTTTATTTGGCTATCCGGCAAGAAGACACGTAGTGATGGCCCCAGATGGTAACGAGCCAGTGTCGAGCGGGCACGTCATCATTGCTTAGTATTCGCAATAGAGTGCGGACGGCAGGCACAATTAGAAGCCGTGACGGAAACGTCGGGGAATGCCCAAAACCGCCTTGATCTCGCGGTTTTGAGCTAACGCTGGACGCGATAAACAATTCTGTGCCACCAGACCAAAAAAATGAACTGACTTGCAGCTTTGCACTTTCCTGCAGACGTGGAAGCGGGGTTTAACAGAATGGCAAAGGTACCAAAATTTTTCCTAGGTACACCGTTTGTGTTAAAGTTCGGCGTTTCCAAGAGGGGGATTCCGATTTCCGCAAGTACTGGCTTCTCTTTGATATCATTTAGAAGAGTTTGTACAACGGATGACCAGATGCTATCCTGTATACCAAATACAGTGAAAGTAACTCCGAGTATTGAAATCTCAGGAGACCACTGTAAAGGCGACGTGATGTTGATACGACCGTGGGGTTGCCAATGAAAAAATACTGGCTTTTAGAAAAGTTTAACCTGCACCGGAGATAATACCGAAATCATGGAATGTATCAAGAGCATGCTGCAGCGACTGTTCATTATGTACATATAGAGTGATATCATCTGCATATGCAGCGACTTTTACTTGAGTGTTACCAGGCAGAGGTAAGCCACGAAATCTGCGGGTGATGTTCAACGGCCCTTAAGAAGCGCTCTATTGCAAGAATAAAAACACTGGGGAGAGGGGACACCCTTGGCAGACCCCACGCGTGACTCTAAATGCGGGACTCTCACGGAAATCTAAGTAAAGGGTACTTTTAAATTAGTGTACATCGCGTTGATAGGGTCAATGAACTTATCGGGAATCCATATGCATGTAAAACATTTAGTATGTAGCCCATGTTCTATGAAATCGAAAAGCTTTCTCTTGATCTAATGAAACCAACAGTCCTTGCGCACATCGGCTAATTGTGTATTGAATGATGTCACGCGTTAACTAGTATGGGTGTGTTATTTCTCTGCCCGGAACAGAACAGACCTGTTGGGGGAGCGGTTAATGTTGCAAGAAATGGACTGATTCGGCGCACCAAATGTTAGCCAAGAGCTTGTAATCTACATTGAGCAGGG
>WOVY01012212.1:0-110472 GCA_013436015.1 Rhipicephalus annulatus
CGCATGGCAGTTCTCAAGTCTCGCTGGGCCCTAGCGGTCAGGAGACGGACCATGACCGCAGCGCACCCCACGCGCTGCGATAGCCCACCTTGCCAGGGTACATTTACTTTGCGCGTTGCGACCGAAGTTGCTTCGCCAAAGGGCGAAGCAACTTCGGTCTAAATTTCCGGAGCCCCGGGTGGTCTAAATTTCCGGAGCCCTCCACTACGGCGTCTCTCATAATCATATAGTGGTTTTGGGACGTTAAACCCCCATATCAATCAATCAAATCAAGCCAGGAGGCCCTTTGGGTACAAGCCAGGAGGCCCTTTGTCGGGCCACCCTGGCTTGTACGCCGGGAGGCAGGCCGCGTCTGTATGGCGCCTGGCGCCGAACGGTGGCCCCCTTGCCAGGGCATGGCCGTCTGCCCGAAACAAAAAACTCTCCCCCCTCCCCACACGACCCTGGGGGGGAGGCAGTGCCGGGACAGACGTAGGATGATGATGGGTTGATGAGTTAAGTGTGACTCTGGGACAAAGCGCTTCGGCGCCGCGTCTCCTTCTATAACGTGCGTGTAAGATCTCGAGCCAGCAGGTAAAGTTGTCTTGCTGCATTTCCTTGATAGAGGAATATCTGACTACGGCACCTCTTTTCGAATTCTCAGTTACTAAACATGTAAATTGTTGTCGTGTTACGAGCACCTTATCTGACCTGTTCGACGATGGGTCCTTGGACGGGGCCCGCTACCAAACTGAGACCCGCAGGAACCGGAGTCGCAACAACATCGAAGCAGGCAGCTACTGCGTCTTCGTCCGGTCTGTCGACTCCTCTCGCCTCAACGTCACCGCAGGCCACGACTTCGCTTTCCACTGGCTTCACGACCCCTCTCGTACCGACATCGCAGCAGGCCACGACTTCGATTGCGACCAGCCTCACGGCTACTCTCTCGCCTCCTCATCGCCCCAGGCTGCGGCTTCGCTTTTGACGGGCCTCACGACTTCAACGCCAACTACAACTCAAACGAGTTTTGGGTACACGAAGAAAAACCCATCGCTTTCCCAGCCATACACGATGCTTCTGTACAAGGACTTGTCACTATAAGGTACGTCGTAGAGAGTTCGATCGCCAAGGGAAACTCCGGATGCACCATGAACATAGACTACAAGGACTCGGTTTCTCACGGCCTGAACCACAGCTTGCGAAAGCAGTCCCACTTCCCAGACGAAGAGAGCAAACGCACGTACTGTCCGTCGCGTGGCCCCATGCACCCGCAGAGCAGCGAGCAGAAGCGCCGTTACGAGCCGCACTCAATTCAGGACATGCACCCCATGACCGTCTACGACGCCCCCCAAACATCACAAGCAGATGGCGCCTGACGCCAGAGACCTGCGATGGATGTACGAGCGCCACACCGCACAGCCCCAGCACCACGCCACGCACCTCATGCAGGAAACCGGCGGAAACGAGGACTCTCGTGAAATGAAACACACCGCCGTTGATTGACAAGTCGTCGGGATAATCTCACAACGACGTCTCCAAAAACGCAGTCATGTGTCGTACTCATGCACCCGAAATCGTCAGCTCGATGGGCGCCATCGTTTGCGACGCCGGGACGGACGCCGACAATCCGCTAACGGCCACAGAGCGCGTAGACAAACCTCCACTGCGTCTGAACGTGGCCGAGATTCCCACTTTTAGTGACGTCACTGCCAGACGGAACCAAAATGGCATCGTTTTCGTCCTCGTCGAACGAAAAGCAATGGTCATCGATTATGGATTCTTCACTCAGATCAGAACCACCTGCAAGCCAGGCACACAATTATGACCACCTGACACCCGAAGTGATCAAGCGGAGCTTATTCGCGAAACACCTTCAAAGGCTCGACACGAAACGCAAACAGCCTAAGGATAACGATGATTATCAGGAACTTTCCGAATGTACAAGAGCAGGCTAAAGTCAGACTCACTATACTACAAGAAGCGACATAAAAAACGCAAAAGCCACCAGCGTGAGTTGCGGCATCGTGTCGACGCGACTTGCAGCACTAAGCAGAGAAGCAAGAGAGAGAGAGAGAGAGAGAAAAACTTTATTTGTGCATAACGCGGAGCATTCCAAATGGTCGGGCCCCTATTCCAGGGCTCCGCTGGCCCTACCCATCATATCTACCCGTTGGACCAGCCAGCGCTGATCAACAATGGCCGAGCTGGACAGCAGCGCCTCCCATTGTTCCTCTGTGTTGTTTATGTTGTGGTGTTCTTCATTGTGATGCGCACACTCCCACGTGATGTGAAACAGAGTTGGTGTGGCCCCACACCACGGACATATATCTCTGTATGCTCTGGGGTAGAATACATGCAGCCTGTGTAAGTTCGTGTATGTGTTTGTTCGGATTCTGCGTAATGCCTCCGATTCCACTACTGTGAGTTTCTTATGTGGCGCTGAATACAGTTTTCTGTTGTCCCTGTAATACTGAAGAATTGTACTAAAGTTAGGGTCTAGGGGCGTTGGATCCTCTATTGCAGTGTGCAAGGAAGCTCAGTGATTTGTGAAGCCTCGAGCCGCCTCATCCGCAAACTGGTTCCCGGTGACGCCCTCGTGCCCTGGCGCCCAGATAATGGATTGAGTGTATTAAGTTGGAAAGTCTTTCTGAGCTTTGGTTAGAATTTAGAAGGCCTTCATACATATTTTACCTTTATCGTAATTTCTACATGCAACCTTCGAATCTGTGATTATTGTCATTGGGCTTTTCGCTCCCTGCCCTCCTTGATTGCCAGCGCGATCGCTATCTCCTCCGCTTGTGTGATAGAGGCTTGGGCTATGGAGGCACAACTTGTGACGTTTCCTTTTCGGTCTGTGACCACGGCCATCATGTTCTTTCCATTTCCTGATATGGTGCAGCGTCAGTAAATCTCGCCGTATTCAAATATTTTGCCTGTTTATCTATGTAAGCGGCTCTTGCTTTACGTCTTCCAGCATGTAAAACTGGGTCCATGTTCTTGGTAGGGGACGTATCTTGTACCAGGCTCTGACTGAGCACGACAATTTTTTAGCTCTTCCATGTGCCTGTACTTGTTCCCCGAGGCCGATCCTCTGAAGAAGTTTTCTGCCGGTTGGCGTCTGTAGCAGGCGGTCAATCTGGGTGGTTACTTTCGCCTCAGCCAACTCATCAAATGGATTGTGAAGTCCGAGCGCTGATAGCTTCGCAGTTGAAGTGCTTTGTGGTAGTCGCAGAGCCGCTTTATACGCCATCCTTATTATTTTGTCTGCTTTTTCTTTCTCCTCTCTATTCATGTTTGGTAGGGTAGCGAGTATGTTAGTCTGCTGGTGACTAAGCTCTTTACCAAACGAAGCACGTCTTGTTCTTTCAGTCCAGCACGATTGTTCGTTATTCGAACTAAGCAGAGAAGCAAGCGCACCGGATCTCGAGACGATACATTAAGGATGTGAAACAACGTGGACTGTGAAGACATCTAAACACTATAGCTTGAATGGGCGGTTCCCTCCGCAAGACAAGCCCCCGCCTCGGCTAGCTTCATCATCTTTCGCAAACCCCTTCCGTCACCGGTTAACACCTCCTGGCTGCAGACCCACTACGAGCTTTCTCAAACGTGCTCGAATTTGCCGGCCGCGGGAGTGTGTAGCAAATAAGGAGGAAGAAGGGGCAGCGGGCACGAGCATGAGCCAGGGGCGCTGGCTTGTTCAGTTGCTTCCTTGACCTTCAACGTAGCCAGACGATCGCGCCCAGGTCCCCTTCTTCGTTTCTCACATCTCCCATGTTCCGCCAGTCAACTCGGTTCTGTGCTTGTTGCTGCCACTTTATATCCGCAAACTTTCTAATCTCATCGCTCACATAACTTTCTGTGTCCCCCTAAACCCACTTGCCTTCTTTGGGAATCCAGTCAGGAAGCCCTCCACTATGGCGCCTTTCATAATCATATGGTGGTTTTGAGACGTTAAGCTCCCACAATCATTCAATACAGTCAATTACACTTAATTAGAGCGGTTATCCTGCCTACGCACTACATGCCCATTCCATATCCATTTCTTCTTCTACACGTGGTACCGGTATACTATTGGGAATGCCGGCAGTAGCCCGGAGTAGCGTATAACACGAAGGAGACGGCGTTCCACTCGAACGCGCCTTCCGGTATTTCCAACACTTGCAAATTGTTTGTTGGAGAACGAGCCTCGTCCATTGTTCTATGTGTGCGAGGACATCGCAGTCTTCCGCATAATACGCGCTCATGCAAATCTGCTTGGTGGATTCACGCGAGGCGGCGGAAGCATCGACAGAGAGAAATTGACGATCCGCCGTTTGTAACTCGAAGAAATGGTTCTGCAAGAGGATTTCTCGGAAGGAAAGCTTCTTTTGTAGAACGACCACCTGGGAATAATAATAATAATAATAATAATAATAATAATAATAATAATAATAATAATAATAATAATAATAATAATAATAATAATAATAATAATAATAATAATAATAATAATAATAATAATAATAATAATAATAAATTTGATTAGCAAAGGCGCCGTGGTGGAGAGCTCCGGAAATTCAAACCATCTGGTGTTCTTAAACGTGCCGTGACATCGCACAGTAGAGGGGCCTCTACCATTTCGTCTCCACCGATAAGCCACCACTGCGGCCGGGATTAAACCCAAAGCCTTTAGGTCAGAACGCGAACACCGTATAGCTACTGTTCGTGACCGACAGCTTAGAAGGTTTTTTTCTCGAACACCCGCACGGGTTTCCTTACGGCTGCATGGTGCAGCCGGGAGGTCGTCTATTTCCCCTTTTAAACCCGCGCTCATACTTCACATAATGACCAACTTGATCGCGTTAAGCAAGCACACTCTTTAGTAGAGATAACAAAACAGATTATGCGAGAATATTTAAAAAAACAGATTATAAACAACAAAGTCCGCTTATCAGGAACGATCCAGTGCGACCGCCACCGACTGGAAGCAGGACCTCTCTACTTAAAGTTCACTGTATATGCTACCTTTAGTTCTGTTCCGAACAGCGCCTCCGGTGAAGATTGGCCAAAGAGAAACTGGGGGCCAGTGGCCTCCGTAGTCAATGGAAAAATTTGCAAGTCCATTGAAAAATTTGGGGGTTGGGTACTTTTTGTGGTAATTTGCAAATGCACCCAGTGGCCCCTGTTGCGACAGGCGTTGGCGGGCGCTGGAGACCCGGGATGAAGATGTAGATGCTGGAGGAAGTTGAACTTAACAGATGGTTTATTTACATTGTGAGAGATCTCTCTCGAATGAGCTGGGTGGCTGTTTATAAAGAGTGCTTTCTCCCCAGGTCTCTAGATCGGGGAATGGGTCCAGACTGCACTGTCCAATAACATGCCCCATACTACTTTCGAAAGTGACGCCCACACCAGCCCAGGTAAACGTCCTCATTCCACTGCAATGCGGCACCAACGTGGTTTTTCCTTGTCGTGTCACTGCCGCTGGGTGAGAGGCCTCACGCTCAGACGACTGGATTCATCGAAATGTGTGCTGCGCCAGAATTCAAAAGGTCCACCCAACCACTGTCATCAGGGCCGATGCCGCTGCCTCTTTCAGGAAGATGTTACGACTGAGGAAACCATTGGGGTCGTCTCATGGAACAGCTTACGGCGTGGGACTGAACTGCACCTCGATTCACTGCTAGGAAGCCCAATAAATGGCGAACACAGGCCTGCAGCCATTCGGCAACTTATTTGAGGATCAAAGAACGCTACTCTCTCGTCTGCCCGTGTGCCGATCGTAACACCCCCAAAAACATGGCACTCGTAGGGTCACTACCACTGTGCATGCGCAGGTTAGTCACCTGAAGAAATGCTCATTAGTACTGAGTCGGCAGGCAAAGAGCTTTACTCGGAGATCCGTGTATGCGCACAAACGCGCACAACGAAGACGAACGTATTCAGCTGTTAATTGTTTCGTTGGACACATGCCATCCAAATGATAAAGTTCATACGAACACAGGCTTTCCCCATGGAATGACCTGGAAAAAGACTGTTTAGCACGCACTGTTGGGCTAGTTGGCTTCTGATATGCGGACGTCATTTTTTTAGGAGCGAAGCTCCTTGTTTAGAAAAAGTTTATTTACAGCATGTACAGAACACAAAGGCTTCATACCATTCCAGTAACAGGGCACATACACTTCTGCACATCTATGTTTCACGACTAACATCACTACGTTACAGTGAAGACATTTGCTCTAATATACATGATTATGTTGGCCTACATGTACACAAAAATTCAATGTGATATAACGATACAAGGGTATAACGATACAATAGATCCAAATGAAACACAATTTGTAACAAATGAAATCATATACAACAACTCAACGGGCACTGCTTAGCACCAAGTCGGTCGAAAAATGAGTTGTATCCTTTCGTGTTCCACCTTGACGAAAGGGCACGACCAATGCCGCAGAAACTCTTGCTCCCCGAGGAAGAAAAGCTCTTCGGAGAGGAACGCGAGGATCTCTCGTCTCAATCTCCCCAGTATCGGCCACAAGGCACGCCGGCGGCAATTGGCAGCTACGGCCTCACATCGGTTTCTCCAAAGGCTGAACAGCCCCGCAACTATTAAGAGAGCGGAGAAGCGGCTACGCGGAAATCGGCCGTTGGACACGAAAGTTCGCACACCCTGTCCCCGAAAACCAGCGTTAACCGCACGCCAAAAAAGGCGGGAAACCACACATTCAAACGTCGCATGTCGATTGGTCTCTACCATGGCGCAGTTGGGGCAAGTGGAAGTGCGAACCACCTGCCATCACTGCAACCGATCTCGCGTGGGGAGCAAGCCCCAGCCCAACCTCCAGACAGTCTCTGAGATGCCCTGGCAACACTGCGGCAGTGATTGGTTTCCAAGCACGGTTCAATACAGATTGACGATGCTGGGGCACCAAGGGCCGTAGAAGGCGGCCATTGTGTCCACAACTTTAGAATCGGCCACCTCTATCTCTGGGCACGTAGCTTCCAAACGTCGGTGAAATGCCAGAAGGGCTCAATACAAAGATGGTAATTCAGTTGATTGGGGACCTTTGTTTATTTGGCTATCCGGCAAGAAGACACGTAGTGATGGCCCCAGATGGTAACGAGCCATTGTCTGAGCGGGCACGTCATCATTGCTTAGTATTCGCAATAGAGTGCGGAGGCACAATGTAGAAGCCGTGACGGAAACGTCGGGGAATGCAAAACCGCCTTGATCTTGCGGTTGAGCTAACGCTGGACGCGATAACAATTCTGTGCCACCAGACCAAAAAAATGAACTGATGCAGCTTTGCACTTTCCTGCAGACGTGGAGCGGTGGTTTAACAGAATGGCAAAGGTACCAAAATTTTCCTAGGTACACCGTTTGTGTTAAGTATCGGCGTTCCAAGACGGGGAATTCGAAGTACCTGGCTGCTTTGATATCATTTAGAAGAGTTTGTACAACGGATGACCAGATGCTATCCTGTATACCAAATACAGTGAAAGTAACTCCGAGTATTGAAATCTCAGGAGACCACTGTAAAGGCGTTGTGATGTTGATACGACCGCTGGGGTTGCCAATGAAAAAATACTGGCTTTTAGAAAAGTTTAACCTTGCACCGGAGATAATACCGAAATCATGGAATGTATCAAGAGCATGCTGCAGCGACTGTTCATTATGTACATATAGAATGATATCATCTGCATATGCAGCGACCTTTACTTGAGTGTTACCGGGTAGAGGTAAGCCACGAATCTGCGGGTGATGTTCAACGGCCCTCAAGAAGGGCTCTAATGCAAGGATAAATAACACTGGGGAGAGGGGACACCCTTGACGGACCCCACGCGTGACTCTAAATGCGTGACTCTCACGGGAATCTAAGTAAAGGGTACTTTCTAAATTAGTGTACATCGCGTTGATAAGGTCAATGAAATTATCCGGGAATCCATATGCATGTAAAACATTTAGTATGTAGCCATGTTCTATGAAATCGAAAGCTTTCTCTTGATCTAATGAAACCAACAGTCCTTGCGCACATCGGCTAATGGTGTATTGAATGATGTCACGCGTTAACCACGTATGGGTGTGTATTTCTCTGCCCGGAACAGAACAGACCTGGTGGGGAGCGGTTAATGTTGCAAGAAATGGACTGATTCGGCGCACCAAAATGTTAGCCAAGAGCTTGTAATCTACATTGAGCAGGGTAATAGGGCGCCAATCTTCTGGTCGCGTGGACATTGGGTCTTTCTTGGGAACTAGTGTTATACGGCCTTTGTGGAAAGAAGTTGGAAGTGTAATATCTTGGAAACACTTGCGAATGACGCGTGACATAGTTGGACCAATGATAGGCCAGAACTGTACATAAAACTCTGCAGGGAGTCCGTCAGGCCCTGGGGCCGATCCCTTTTTCATTGCGTCTAATGCGCCTTTGATTTCGTCATCGGATGGCGGCGATAGGAGGACGTCATTTGACATGTTGGAATCATGAGGTAAATCTGTTAGTAGAGGATGCGAAGAAACGGATCCTGGGTAACAGACATTAGTACCAGATTTAGCTATTGACTCAAAGTGTTGGGTGAATTCCTGAAAGTCGCGCGTACCCGCAGAAGCTGGGGTGATAGAGTCCAGCGAGTGGGCAGGCGAGCCTGGTGGACGAAGCAGAGCTCTGCGTGCATACCTTAGCACCTCAGGGTGCGCACAGGGTGCACGTCTACAGCGCCAAGCTGCAGCCGATAGTGAAGAAGCGCGCATAATACGCTGGTACCGTTCAACGAGCTCCTCTTGCCATGCCCGCATTACAGTGGAAGGACTGGGATCTCGATTGGCAATGCGTATCTTCTGGATTAACAATGACGCATCTTTCGATATACGGGTGCAAAGTCCTCTGCCCGACGCACTGCAATGATGCCGCCACTGTTCTTTGAGGCGATCCCAATCAGCTACATCGGCCCCAATAAGCGATGCGCGTAACGCTCGGGATAATTTCTCCGTAGCCTGAGAGTCCTGGAGGACGCGGCAATCGAGACGCCATGGTCTGTGAACCGTTGGCGTCCCCGCTGGCAGGCGGAGAGATAACATAACCGGCCGATGGTCGCTAATGTACACCGGTGTCGGTGGCAATGACATTACCCCGGTGTTGTGAACGTAGGTAATGAGACTGGGGGATGCATACACGCGATCAATTCGGCTGCTCGACGCTGCTCGACGCCAAGTATAGGCATAATTACTGCCATGCACAATTTGATGAATGTCACTCAATGCCAATTGCTGCACTAGACGTTCGAGTTCTCTGGCATTCCAGTTTGACCGGCCGCGACCCGGACCTCGAACATCTGCGTGTGAGTCTAAGACACAACTGAAATCCCCTAAAGTACCACATGTCGGGAATTTAAAAGGAACGCATCAAGAGATTGGAAGAACGCGTTTGAGTTCTCGCGTGCCGCTGGGGCATACACGGCAACAAATCTTATTCTTAACGAAAAAAAGGTGCAGTCGAACGCCAGCACGCGTCCGAAGGCATCGAAGGAAACATGATGGTCACGTAAAAGACCTCGGTTAAAAATAACGACTCCGACGCCAGTCGAATGCGTGCTGGCGTACGAAAAGAAACAATCAAAATTGAACGCGCGCTTGAAAGCGAGTACATCAGAAAGCTTGAAAAAATTTGTTTCTTGCACGAACAGCAAATCACAGTGCACTGAACGTGCGAAAGCCAATACCTCAGCCTGTTTTTGTGGATTTCGGAAACCTTGAACGTTAAAAGTAATAACTTTTAGAGTAAGAGCCATGGGGAAAATGAAAACATACTATCGGATTACGCAAATGCAGGGGTACCTTTATCAGGTGCGGGAGTCAATGCCCCGCAAGTGGCTGAGTCATTTTTTCCGGCCAGGCGATCCACCGGAGGCTCGGGGCTTCCGGGATCGCGTCGAAGTCCGCAGGGGACTTCTGTCTCTGGTGGGGGCTTCTAAGTCACGAGTAGTGATCCGGGGGCGTTTGGTGTCCGGGTGTTTGAGCGAGGATGGTACAAAGACGTCTCCACTGTCCTGGCTTATGTCACTGGGGCTGGCGTCTTCGTCAATTTGTAGGGGCGCCTCACTCGTGGTGCTGTTGGAGTCCTCGTAGATGCAGGCGTCGTCGTCTTGAGATGTAGACTCCTCGATGACACCTGAACTTGTCGACAGAGCAGCAACGCGAGGAGCCTCAGATGCAATATTCCCATCCAAGACGCCGTCCTCACGAGGCGCTTCGTCTGACGAGGGCTTGGCCTGCGATTCCTCAGAAATGGCCACGGGACGCGGGGAACTTGAGTTTTCAGTACCTGGAGGGATTACCAGGCCCGGAATCGTTGGGAACGCAGTGGGCGTTTGGTGCAGCGCCGCGATTGGCACACCCTGGTCGTGGTCGGCCACCGCGGCTCGCGCCGACGAATCGTCGCACTTGTTCTTAGATGGCGTTCCTGGTTGAAGTGGAGGGAAATCCTTGGATGCCGCCTCGGAAAACGATGGCCTGATGGTGCAGGCCACGGTGGCATGCGGGTCCCCACAACGGCGACACGGCAGCGAGCAGCCTTTCCCGTCGTGGCCATAAACGCCGCACCTTCCACAAAACGGAGCTGTGCAGTTCATGCGGAAGTGCCCACTGTCTCCACATCGACGACACACTCGCTGGATGCCTTTATAGTCACAGGTAACTCGATGGCCCGCGACCTTGAGGTAGTTGGGCACCGGTGACGAAGCCTTCATTTCCATGCGGACGTATCGCGTCCCAGTGGTCACGGTTGGGCGCGATCCCATGAGTCCTCTGGTGATGTGCAGCACCTTCCCGTAGGGAGAGAGTGCTTGTGCGAGGACTTCGCTGGGTACGCGGCACGGCAGGAACAGGACGGTCACTTGGGTCACTTGGGGTCCCAGGGGTACGATGGCGACGCGCTCTCCTCGGATGATAATGTGCGACGCGTCTACGATTTGGGCCAGTGCGGCCTCACTGTTGACGGTAACTTGGTAGTTCCGGCCTCCAAAGTGCTGAACGCAGTACACTTCTTCGATTCCTACTATTGAAGACGTCGCGTCAACGACGTCTTCGGGACTAGTCTCCTCGGGGACGACTACGTCGAAGGCTAGCGCCTTCTTCGGGGGCTGGCTTGCCATGACGGGCGTCCGCCAGCCCAGGGACGCCGTGAGACGCTAACGACGACGTGAGACGCTAAGACGCTCCTTGTTTAGAAAAAGTTTATTTACAGCATGTACAGAACACAAAGGCTTCATACCATTCCAGTAACAGGGCACATACACTTCAGCACATCTATATTTCACGACTAACATCACTACGTTACAGTGAAGACATTTGCTCTAATATACATGATTATGTTGGCATACATGTACACAAAAATTCAATGTTATATAACGATACAAGGGTATAACGATACAATAGATCCAAATGAAACACAATTTGTAATAAATGAAATCATATACAACAACTCAACGGGCGCTGCTTAGCACCAAGTCGGTCGAAAAATGAGTTGTATCCTTTCGTGTTCCACTTTGACGAAAGGGCACGACCAATGCCGCAGAAACTCTTGCTCCCCGAGGAGGAAAAGCTCTTCGGAGAGGAACGCGAGGATCTCTCGTCTCAATCTCCCCAGTATCGGCCACAAGGCACGCCGGCGGCAATTGGCAGCTACGGCCTCACATCGGTTTCTCCAAAGGCTGAACAGCCCCGCAACTATTAAGAGAGCGGAGAAGCGGCTACGCGGAAATCGGCCGTTGGACACGAAAGTTCGCACACCCTGTCCCCGAAAACCAGCGTTAACCGCACGCCAAAAAAGGCGGGAAACCACACATTCAAACGTCGCATGTCGATTGGTCTCTACCATGGCGCAGTTGGGGCAAGTGGAAGTGCGAACCACCTGCCATCGCTGCAACCGATCTCGCGTGGGGAGCAAGCCCCAGCCCAACCTCCAGACAAAGTCTCTGAGATGCCCTGGTAACACTGCGGCAGTTATTGGTTTCCAAGCACGGTTCAATACACATTGACGTTGCTGGGGCACCAAGGGCCGTAGAAGGGCGGCCATTGTGTCCACAACTTTAGAATCGGCCACCTCTATCTCTGGGCACGTAGCTTCCAAACGTCGGTGAAATGCCAGAAGGGCTCGATACAAAGATGGTAATTCAGTTGATTGGGGACCTTTGTTTATTTGGCTATCCGGCAAGAAGACACGTAGTGATGGCCCCAGATGGTAACGAGCCAGTGTCTGAGCGGGCACGTCATCATTGCTTAGTATTCGCAATAGAGTGCGGAGGCACAATGTAGAAGCCGTGACGGAAACGTCGGGGAATGCAAAACCGCCTTGATCTCGCGGTTGAGCTAACGCTGGACGCGATAACAATTCTGTGCCACCAGACCAAAAAAATGAACTGATGCAGCTTTGCACTTTCCTGCAGACGTGGAGCGGTGGTTTAACAGAATGGCAAAGGTACCAAAATTTTCCTAGGTACACCGTTTGTGTTAAGTATCGGCGTTCCAAGAGGGGGAATTCGAAGTACCTGGCTGCTTTGATATCATTTAGAAGAGTTTGTACAACGGATGACCAGATGCTATCCTGTATACCAAATACAGTGAAAGTAACTCCGAGTATTGAAATCTCAGGAGACCACTGTAAAGGCGACGTGATGTTGATACGACCGCTGGGGTTGCCAATGAAAAAATACTGGCTTTTAGAAAAGTTTAACCTTGCACCGGAGATAATACCGAAATCATGGAATGTATCAAGAGCATGCTGCAGCGACTGTTCATTATGTACATATAGAGTGATATCATCTGCATATGCAGCGACTTTTACTTGAGTGTTACCAGGCAGAGGTAAGCCACGAATCTGCGGGTGATGTTCAACGGCCCTTAAGAAGCGCTCTATTGCAAGAATAAATAACACTGGGGAGAGGGGACACCCTTGGCAGACCCCACGCGTGACTCTAAATGCGTGACTCTCACGGAAATCTAAGTAAAGGGTACTTTCTAAATTAGTGTACATCGCGTTGATAAGGTCAATGAACTTATCCGGGAATCCATATGCATGTAAAACATTTAGTATGTAGCCATGTTCTATGAAATCGAAAGCTTTCTCTTGATCTAATGAAACCAACAGTCCTTGCGCACATCGGCTAATGGTGTATTGAATGATGTCACGCGTTAACTACGTATGGGTGTGTATTTCTCTGCCCGGAACAGAACAGACCTGGTGGGGAGCGGTTAATGTTGCAAGAAATGGACTGATTCGGCGCACCAAAATGTTAGCCAAGAGCTTGTAATCTACATTGAGCAGGGTAATAGGGCGCCAATCTTCTGGTCGCGTGGACATTGGGTCTTTCTTGGGAACTAGTGTTATACGGCCTTTGTGGAAAGAAGTTGGAAGTGTAATATCTTGGAAACACTTGCGAATGACGCGTGACATAGTTGGACCAATGATAGGCCAGAACTGTACATAAAACTCTGCAGGAAGTCCGTCAGGCCCTGGGGCCGATCGTCACCCCCGGAAGCTTTTCAGGCCTGCGCGTCACGTGACGTGACGTCGACGACGTCACATCGCGCCGGCCGGCCGGCCGCCCTTCGCTGGGTGGCTGCGCCAGCCGCGAGCGCCCTTCACGCCTACCGACTCGGGCGAGGTGCCTTGACACCATGTCCGCACGATTTATCAAGGTATCGATTGATTGTATGGTTTAACGCGCCGACGCAACGCAGGCGATGAAGCGCGCCGTAGGGGAGGGCTCAGGATCAAGTTTGACTACCTGGGAATCTTTATTGTGTGCCGAAATCTCGTACACACGGGCGTTTTTGCTTTTCGCCTCCATCAGAAATGCGGCCGCCGCAGCCGGGTATCGAAACCGCGCCCTAGTGCCCAGCAGCGCTACGCCTTACCCACTGAGCCACCGCGGTTGGGGAACTTATCAAGGTATCAAGAAATAATGAATATCGTGAATGGAATAATGCATATTTATTTATCACAGCCAGACGCCGTCTGTACAAATATCACAGTGCGCATTGTTCTCGGTCCAGGCAGACGACAGGCAACACAAGGTGTTGCCCTTAATGCTGAAAATATGCCAAAAGTACAAAACACAATATCTTGCCACATAAAACTCAAAACAAAACAGATTGTAACAGCAAAAACATCCCCGAGCTTTGGAACAGAAAAAGCACACTTTCATTTAAATTGTACGTTAGAGGAAAACATACCATTCGTTTATCATAGTAGCAGTAGCAACACAAGGTATCAGGTTCAAACACTTGCCAAAAAATACAATACATAAGAACACTGGTGACTAAATTGTGGTCCACAGCATGATAAATGAATATGTTTGAATCTCTGAGACACATACTGAAGGAAAGTGTCGTCAGAAGAATCAACTTGTGGGCACATTTGAATAGACGAGCACACTTTTCTAATAGTGCTTGGGTGGGGCAAAGTTAGTGCACCTGTGCTTCTCAGGAACTTGTCGGCATGTGGTGATATTGTACGCAAGATGCATGCAAAGACCATCACCTGTGCGCTATACTGAATGCGCTTTGCAGAAAGGAGTAGTAGCTGCTCCTTCATAAAGTTCACAGTCTCTTTCTTGCCTTCATCAATGCTGGCTTCCAATTTGTCCAGAAGGGAATGTATTGCTTGAGCCAGGTGGCGATAAGTGCAGCGCTCCTCAGACAGCATCGACAGGTTGTTCAAAATTTCCAACAAGGAACTTACTTTTTGAACTGAGTCTGGTACAACAGCGCTACCAAGGTTCTTGATTGGTGAACCTTGATAGCAGGCAAAGACTTCAAGGTTTGCAAACACGGTCAATGACGCATTCAAACAAGGTTCACGATAGTCGATAATGTTCAAAAACATGGAGCACTCTTCTTTATGAATCACAGTCCACTTCGGAGACACTGACACCCCTTGCAGGCGAGCCCTTAGTTCTTCGAGGGACGAAAACCGGTCTCGTTCTTGCTCCGCTTCATATGACGCCAGCGACTCTTCTACAGCACGGGCGAGTTGGGAGGCTTCTTGTCGGCTCCTCTTGGCGTCATGGGTTTCTCTCGTGCTCTTGTCTCGTACTGAAAGGTAGGACGGACAGCCGGGAAATACCGTTGGGACAGATCCAGGACGCAACCGTGGTACTGGGAGTGCAACTTCAATAACTCTCCCCGTCCTTGGATCCGTGTACGATGTCGTCTTCTCGATGCATGAAGCGTCGAAATGATCCGCGCACACCTGCACAAACGTTTCAAGAACGTCTGAGACGCCACTTCTCAAAAGAAAAAAATGCGCTCCCGTTTGCATGACCGTGTTTACAGTCCGTGTAGCTAAAACAAAGTCTACCTACGTTTCGCAAGCATCTAAATAAAAGCGCTGCGCTAAGCGGTACAAGCAACATGAAAGGAAACACGGGAGCGTGATGTCACCGCACTCCACGAAGCGCTTCCACCGAGAGCTTGCAAGAATGGACGACACCACGGCACTGTTAGTGAACAAAGCGCAGCTGACCATCCTTGCTGCGAACGCTGCTGGCGTCAGCGCTTCGCGAGGCCCGGCGGCCACACGCTCAAGTATTTCCCATCATAGGTGATTTCTACCCGAACAAGCAACGACAAGCTAAGAACAGGAGCATCTCAAATTCTTACCTTAGTGCACGAAGTCGGCACGAAGTCCTTCCTAGGAATGGCGCGTAGCCATTGTTTGAGAGCGTCGGCGTCTTTAGGGAAGGAAAACACTTGTATCTTCTTTCCTGTTTTGTAGTTGCCGGTGCATCCGGGTACACAACACTTATTCGGCATTGTCGCATCACTCCAGCATCACGCACGGAAACGAAATTGCCGCAAAACAACAACGGAAAGCAACAAACGCGAAACACCGTCAACACCACGCCGCCGAACCGTCACCACCGCCGCCCACGCTGCGCTCGCTGCCGCTGCGGCTTCCCCGAGAGTCGGCCGGCCGGAAATGACGTCACATTGCTGGGCGCAGGCCTGAAAAGATTTTCCGGGGGTGACGGGCCGATCCCTTTTTTTTTTTTCTTATGGCGTGACTTGGGCGTCCCACGTATGTAACCACCAGTGGCACATACCCGAAATAGGTATAACACTTGACCTCCAAGGTGGTGCCAGTGAGAGATTTCTTCTGTGCGTTGTTTAACAATAAAAAATAGTGCTCAATGTATATGCCAACGGCTGCTAATGGGGAATGAGAGACATGAGCATTCGGCTTTTAGTCAACGCGCACGCTGCGATCCCCATTAGCAGCCATTGGCATGTACATTGAGCACTATCGGACAAGAAAGGGATGCTACATTATACTCGCTGGGTGTAACCTCCTTAGCTTTAGAAAGGTTTAGCGAGCGTTGAGCCGCAGTGCCATGAATACAATGAACTTGTATATACCATGAATGAACTCAAGGTGGTTAAAAATGAGAAGTAGATAAGAAGCGCAAGCCGTAAGAAAGTAAAAGCCGAATTCTCCTGTCTTTCATTTCTCATTAGCAGCCATTGGCATGTAAATTGAGCCCTATCTGACAGGGAAAGGTTGCTACGTTATACTCGCTGGGCGTAACCTCCTTGGTTTTCGAAAGGTATAGCGAGCGTTTGGTCGCAGTGCCATGAATACAGTGAACTAGAATATACCATGAACTCGAGGTGGTTAAAGGTGGGAAGTGGACCCAAAGCGCAGGCCGTAAGAAAGTGTGCGTGTGCCACCTCTCGTTTAGTCCTTGGAATGTCCGCTGGATGGCGGTGCTTCTATATGGGGAATATATGATAAAAAGATGCGAGATGGTGGGACTTGGAGTGTTGAATAGATGAACGAACGGACACACAAACAGATGCATGGATGGACGCATGAACGGACGCAGGGGCGGATGCATGAAAGAACGCAGGGACGGGCGCACAAACAGACGTATGGACGGTCACACAGACTGACGCATGGACGGACGAATGCTTTGCCCCGCTCTCCATCATTCACTCCGTGGATACGCTGCCATTTTTTTCCTCATGATTTCTCTGACGCCATTATTCAAAGCTCCAGCTTAGAAGTCCTCAGCAGTGCTGAAACCATTTTGTGTGATCTTAAAAGTGCACACACCTCCTGCGAGGGAAGCGTGGGGTGCGTTGTTGTGATGAGTGATATGATGAGTCAGCACAAGCCATAATTGTTTACCCTGTCCTATTTTAAGTGCGAAGCATTTCTTGGCGAACTTCGGCGACTTTGAGCGTATCAATCTATCTATCTAGCCGCCTACGACTTTTAGCTCTCCTGGACGTTTCGATAATGATATCGATACCAAACTTAGTATGGCATAACATGACTTAATGAATAACATATCTGACTAGTAATAACATGAAAATCATAACATGTATGCCATCAATGTCATGATTTACATTTCATGGTCTTGCCGCTCATGCGGCGGTTTCGTTCACATGACATGTTGCAAAATTAGTATGGTATGACACGATTGCGTGGCGAACACAAGCGACAGACCCTAACATGAAAATCATGACTACATGCCTCACTAATGATGCGCTCGCGGCCGTTTCGCTGGCTTCACTTATACCAAATTTGGCATTACGTGACTTCAGTGGATGAGGAAGGCATGTGACTGGTGCGAACATGATAATAATGAGATGCGTTTCATGTGAGAACATGACTACATGCCATAGTCAAGACGCCAATACATTTCAACGTGATGCGGCGCGCGTGCTCACCGGCGTTCATTTCGTTGCGTGACGCCGGCGTTGCCACGCCAGGTTTCGGTCCTGCCATATACTTGCAGGCACGCGGCGCGCTTCGTTGCTTTGACGCATGCGCGTTTCAGTGCGTCCGGCGTCTCTTCGTCACGAGAAGAGGGAGATGCAGCGTTGTCTGGGTAAGGCATCGGCACGAAATGCAGCACGTTGCATTTCGCACCGGTTGCCGTCGGGCCGCGCCGACGGAAGCTGGTCGCACCGGTCGCGCCTGGCGTCAGACTATAGAGTGCTCGCGTTTTGCTAACGCAGCGTCGCCGTGCCCAGCGCACGCGCGCGTCAACGCTACATTGGAGCGTATTGGGCCCTTCATGATGCGCTCGCGGCCGTTTTGCTAGCTCTACATATACCAAATTTTGTGTTACGTGACGTCAATAGATGACAAAATATATGACTGGTGCAAACATGATAATCCTGACTCGCGTGTCATGTAAGAACATGACAACATACCACGCTCATAGCTTGCTCGCGGCTGCTTCACTAGCTCCACATATACGAAATTTGGTATAACGTGACGTGAACAGAAGCCTAAGGTAAACGAAACGTCCAAACATGATAATCATGGCACGGTGTAAGGCATCATTTACCTCCACCTCGTAACGTTGTGCTGATTTTGAAGCGACATAT
The DNA here is from genome assembly GCA_013436015.1 of Rhipicephalus annulatus. Classification (NCBI taxonomy): domain Eukaryota; kingdom Metazoa; phylum Arthropoda; class Arachnida; order Ixodida; family Ixodidae; genus Rhipicephalus; species Rhipicephalus annulatus. The sequence goes on from WOVY01012212.1 coordinate 18,365, forward strand.
CAGCATTTCTCATTCATGCTTTACATATCATCGATCCCCACTGTACGTGGGATCTGTCATTTTTTTTTATCGGCAAATCACAAGGAGGTTTAAAACAATTGCTGAAGGGGAAATTCTCGCCCACGAATGAAACCGTGCTGGCCGTAAGATGGTGGCTTCGGTAGCCATCGTACTAGGGGCATGATGAGCTGTGAACGTTTAGAGCTTGAGAAGGTACGTTTTCCTCTCACTCTCAACGAGTTTAAGGTGACAACTTCACATAGTGCTCTAAGTGCGTCCTTGTGTTACTACTTTTCCTTTCTAAGCCTTGAATTGTAGGCGAATTTAATTTGAGATGAAGTCGCTGATACTTGCCCCGCCGTTGTGGTCTAGTGGCTAAGGTACTCGGCTGCTGACCGGCAGGTCGCGGGTTCGAATCACGGCTGCGGCGGCTGCATTTCCGATGGAGGCGAAAATATTGTAGGCCCGTGTTCTCAGATTTGGGTGCACGTTAAAGAACCCCAGGTGGTCGAAATTTCCGGAGCCCTTCACTACGGCGTCTCTCATAATTATATGGTGGTTTTGGGACGTTACACCCCGCATATCAAATCAAATCAAGTCACTGATACTAGTCTCTGCGCATTATTTCTTCGGAAACAACTATCTTTTAGTTTATAATTAACGTAGTTTTAGACTAAAAAGACAAAGCCATTTGATGGCTAAGTAGGCACCACCAGAAAATAGCAAGTTTCTGAGATCTTTGGAGGGTGTGCTCAGATTTGGGTGCACGTTAAAGAACCCCAGATGGTCTGAATTTCCGGAGCCCTCCACTATGGCGTCTTTCATAATCATATGGTGGTTTTGGGACGTACCTCACATGTCAATAATCAATCAATCTAGATCTTTGGAGGGCAAACAGTGGCTTCATTACTGCTGTCAACGCATTGCGGGAGCTTCCACTTCAGCAATTTTTTAAATTTCCTTGGCAAACCGTGAATCATCCTCTGGCTGCGTCCATCCACCATCTGTCTGGCTGTTTGACAGACAGATGGATGGACGCATGCACGAACGCAGGGACGGGACACACGGATAGACGCACGAGAGGACGGACGGACGGATGGACGCATGAGTGGATGCATGAATGAACGGATAATCGGATGGACGCATGCAGGGAGGGAAGGACGGAAGCAAGAACGAATGGATGGCCGGAAGCATGGACGGAATGACGGACGCTTCGCCCCACTCATCCTCATTCACTCCATGGATATGCTGTTATTTTTATAATTTATCATACTATAAGTAACGTTCTCTAGTATAGTACCATTTGCATTTATCAGCGTATATGGATTTCATTATATACACAAGTACCACCCTCTACGGCCGGTTTAAGAACTAACGAGAGGTGGCTACATAAGATTACGACGGGACGCTCTTAAGGAGCCTCGCTCCTAAAATGGAGTGAAATATAGGACAAGAAAGTACTCTCCGAAAGAGAGTGCCCAGTACTTTAGAGTGAACTAACAGTTGTGAAAGTTGTTAGTTTGCGCCCATCCTGTGTCAAGCTGTGCGTTCCTTTCGTGCATCCCTCGTAATATTTCAGCATGTGACAGTTGTCAGTTCGTGCTCAACATGGGCATGTTCTTCCCGCGCGTCCCTTCAGCTCTAATGTGAATGAATTCTGATTTGTGGGCGCGCATTCGAGTCCGGAACACGCCGCGTAGGTGTGTGAAATCAGGGTCCCGACCGTATACATTCACCAATAGCTCCGGATTGACACAAGATTGACCAAATTAAGGAAGATAGGAGACCAGGTGGTTCGCATGATCTGCAGAGTCTCCAACAAGAGGGGGAGGGGAGGGGAGGGAAGTTTCAATGCGCAGATGCGTTGCGGCTAGCGCACGCTGTTGTCAAAAACAGGGTCATGTATGCAATGCACGAAATAGGTGGAAAATTCAAAATTTTCTCAGACCTATAACGGTCTCTAAACTTCCCATGGTGAGCGTATACAAACACACACTAACACACCCTCCATATCATCTTAGAAGTGCAATTCCGGCTGCGCCTTTGTCCGTGCCGGTGCAAGATGTGATGCCATATATATTCACGTTTCATTTCCAGCTTCGCAATGGGAATGCAATTTAATTTTTGTGTCGCGGCGAACGTACGCTTCACAAGCGATGCTGTGTCGCCTGCGCACCCTGATATACGGGCACTCACCCGACGACAAAGACCAGCGACACCGGATCGAGGACCTTACGCGGATGTCACACGCCGCACTTTCCATCTCCACCTATAATGTCCCACTGGGATCGACTTTCATGATTGTCATTTGCCTACTTGCAAAACATGCGGAAGAAAGTATATATTGGACCTTGATTGCGGTGCCAAGTGCGGCTTGTCACACCCGCGTTGCGTATATAAGTGCGAACGGACGCCCATGGAACATCGCGCCTCGTCCCGGCCTTGCAACACCTCGACCTTGCGACGGCTCCATCGTTGCGTGTCGTTTCTTTCTTTCTTTCTTTCTTTCTTTCTTTCTTTCTTTCTTTCTTTCTTTCTTTCTTTCTTTCTTTCTTTCTTTCTTTCTTTCCTTCTTTCTTTCTTTCTTTCTTTCTTTCTTTCTTCCTTTTTATTCACGCGACGATATTTTCTCTCCCTCCTTCCACAAGCCGTAACGAATGACAGAATTCCAGCTATTCGTCCCGAGAAGTTGAAGTGACGCCGCCTGGCGGATGACGTCACGGCACGGACTCATCCGAGCCGCAGCGCGCCAACATAATGATGCGCTCGCTTCGTGCGCTGTTTCAATGTTTCCGTTTGCGTTTTGGTTGTCTCGAGCTGCAGACGAATGAAGAAAACAAATTTAGGAATGTTCCAGGGAAAACAACAAAAAAAATACTGTTGTTACTGCACAATCACGCGCTGGGTCGTATAGCGAGTGAAAAGGTCTGTGTCACGCTGCTAACTCCGATGATGGATTCCATTCGTGGCGACAATCAACCGCATTCTGGCGGGTGTGAAATTCATGAAAACGCTTCTGTCTGGATACAATAAACTCATTGACACATAACCATTTGATTTTGAGAAGGAATTAAGACACAATATTTACATTATAAGGTTGAGATGTGCGTGGGCGATTTCTTTCGGGGATATCAGGACTTTTCCTCCTCTAGAATAACTCGATCGTGCCGCAAGAATTCACGTATCTAAGGACAGCGCTTTCACAAGCGTATCAAGCCCCGTAATTGCGTGCAGCATTGAGTATCGCAACATATACCGGAAGGTGCTCGCCTTAGAATACCGCCGCCACTGTCGTGTGTTTTTCTCACGTACTTGTTCACTCAACACGTTGTTAAGTTTTATGTTTCTCTCGCAGTAATTTCGAAGCTTTCATTGACCGAAATTATTCAGGTTAAGTGCGGTTGAGGTTCGGTGCGGAAATTCCTACGGTGGTCAGATTCTGTCTTCGTGCAGTATCAGAGCAATGGTGCGGTCAAGCTCTAAACTACCAGTTTAGATAGCCACCTCATACGCTAAATTGTTTTGTTATTAAATGGGTCCCGAAGCCTATGAGTTGAATTTTTTTTTTGAGCCGGGGGGGGGGGGGGGCGGGGCGGTTGGGAGGGGCACCTACTCGAAATGGCGATTTTTCTCTCTGCATAAAGAAAAAATTTTTGGGGGTAGGAGACAGGCCCAGTGAGCCATCCCCTAGTTAAACCGATGCATGGGCCACGTTCATGAGTGTTCCACAGAAAGAGTGCATTTCGACTCTCTGACGTTTGTGTTGAAGGCGTTTCTCTCAGCGGTGCTCCCACGTGAAGCTCCCATTAGCGTTTGTAACGCGGCGGTAGAACACTCCAGCATTTCATGCAAATTAAGGTACAGGACTACACAATCCCTGGTGACTGTTTGGTATAAACCTGTACACATGATCCCAGCGAACAGAAATATCTCATCTTTTCGAAAATCGTTTTGTGTGCGGCAGTATTATTTTGTTTGTTTGACGAATATGTTACGTGAGTGCGTATGACAGTCATATTTGTGTAATGTCTCTTCCTGGAGAAAGCACAGCTCGATCAAATCATTTAGATCATTCGCAGATGCAGCTAGGGGTAACTTGCACGGTAAAGCGCAATGTATTTAGCGAATGGAAAGCGTCCCAATTTCATTTCTCATACTTCGGCACACACATGTTCTCCGGGAGTCTATGTCCAGTTGTAATAACGTTAGTACCACTTAGCGTATATTTTTAGCACCCATTCTGTGGTGTACGCGATAAAAACAACGAACGTCTTCTCCTGCATCACCATGTTCCCAATAAACCCTCCGTTCGGACAGGAGTCTGCCTATCCTAACCTAAATTACGGAAACTTCTTACAACTTTAAAGACTTTCACTCGTTGTGAGACCTTGCACCTTGTATGCTGAGAAATTTGTGTAACGAAATTGAGGAATAATAGGATATAGAACGCAAGGCGACGGTAGGTGCCACCACCGTCTCGTCTTAGCAAAGCACGGAAACACTCCTCGTCCCGTGCAAGCGTTGCATGGTCAGCGCAGCGTGATAAGCGCTACAGTCCTTAAAATTACTTATGTATGCCATTTCAAATAAAAAACGCACATGCAGAATATATACGTGTTGTTATGGTGCCCTGGACATGCGCAATAATTGCTTTTTAATTGACGATTGCACAAGCATGAACGCTCATAGGTTGAGCAACATTGGTGGGCGCTGCGGATGGGGTCGGCCGTTTGAAGTACCCGATGCCGTTAAGAGTAGACAAACAGACAAATGTACAGACCGTTGGACTCAGACTAGCCAAATATTTTTTTTCTGAGCCTAACCCACTCAAACTCACACACAAACATTTTTCTATATTACTCACATCGTTTTACTCAGACTCATAGCTTAATCATAGACAAATGTACAGATAGATAGACAGACCAAAATTTTTGCGTCGAAGGTCCCCAAGAAATACTATCGTCTTTAATAACCAACGTACCGCCGAAGAACAAGTACAGCACGGAGGAAGGAAAGGTAGGAGAGGGCATGCCCAGCTGGCGCGGTACGTAAAAATTGTGGCGGAAATTACGTCATAGCGACCATATTGACTGGGCACAATGGCGGCGTTTTGTTATTGTTGATGTAGTGCGGTGCGGCACCGTTCAGACGGTCCAGTGGTGGTGTGCGCGTTTTCATGGGCCTCGCACCTAACCGGGGCGTACTGCAGGTGTTCGACAGCATCCATTCTTTTTGCCGCATTGTTAGCAACGCGATTTTCTTCAGGTGGTGGTTGTAACCAGGTGTCCGAGCTAGAAACCACGGAACGAGCGCCGTGTATACATACTCTGAATTTGCAGCGTCCATCAAAATTATGCTGAAAAGCCATCCTAGAAGATAACGACTGTGCTCAAAAATTCTTTCAATGAATGCCTTGCAGGTTAGTGACAGTTATGTGGTGCTGCTTCTTATGACAACGGACGATGCATTTGCGGTCCACAGGCCTTTATTAAGACTGTTCTCTAATCTTGCCTTTCATGTTCCTGTACAGTTAGCACATGCTTTTGCGCATTAAACTTCCGGTTCTGCTTCGCTTAAGATGCTCACTATTCGCAATATTGTCTGTATTGTAGCAAAACTCGTTAAAATGTCTGCACGCACCTGCACAAGGTAACCAGGTGCACCTCACTAGATGTGCGTGCTTGTGCATTCAGAAGTGGACAAACCCGTTCGAACGATGTTGACCAAGTGATTTGAAAACTCAAATGGAACGAGTAAAACACATTTTAATGACACTTACGACAATAGCAAGTATGTGGTAAAATTGTGAAGTACACAAGGAGCAGTATATGTACAATTCAATGACGCACAGAAATATTCACATGTATTTGTGGCTACAGCAATCCAAAAAGACTGTCGCGTTGTTTGCCTTTAAAAAAATAAGAAAGAAAACCTTTTGTCTATGAACATTAGCAGCATGTATTTCAAGTCTTCTTCGGGGAGGGTTTAGGTGTAGCATTCAAAAGCAAATGCAAATTAGAGACGAAACAATACAGATGTAAGAAGCATAGGTCAGCAAAACTTGTGCAGCCCACTCAAATTGACTTATAAATGTATTTTGCGCTTAGGGCTCACTCGGACTCACACTCGCGAAAATTTTCTTCAACCGGACTCACTAGAATTCACCTTAACAGCCTGATCTGAGTTAGAGTGAGTTGTCTCGTGAGTTCGTTAGCCTTTAGAATGAGGTTTGTTAACCATGCTATTACTGCTCTTTAACATCAGTATCTCACACAATTGGTTCTCTTCCTGACATTTTTTTGATATAGTACCTTCGAATACGAGTTGTGAGTGTTCGCAAACTAGTACGGTAATTTTTCTTGAAAGCGCGACAACATAAGATATTGCAACGAGCAAGGTTGCGTAAAAACACAGGTTATTAATCCAGAAACGTTAGCCGCAACAAGCTGGTACAGGCAGGAACCCGGCAAGCACGAGCCACACACGGACGTCAACGTCTTCTTTCACGATGGCACAGAGCTGGCGCCACTATGCTTCGGTACAATTACTCTCCGCGCAGAAAGGAGCCAACCTGGCGACCTAGGGAAAGGACACGACAAGGGGGTCATAGCACGGTTTGAGGCGTGATACGTGTACTGTTTCACGCCCACGGCAGCGTTGGTCCGAGGGTGGATCAATGGGCTCAACTTCATAGTTGACAGGAGATGTTTGCCGCACCACACGGTAGGGGCCATGGTATTTCGACGAAAGCTTCGGGGAAAGACCAGGAGGGGTAGACGGGACCCAGAGCCAAACCAGCATTCCTGGGTTATAGTGTACAGTAGACGCAGAGGAATCGTGGTCAGTTTTCTGGCGCCATTGGTCTTGTGCGGTAAATGAGCGAGCGAGTTGACGACACTCTTCGGCATAAGCAGCTGCTTCGGAAACAGGCGTCGCTTCGGAAACATCAGGCCTGTAAGGGAGAATGGTGTCCATGGAGCATGATGGCTCACGTCCGTACAGAAGGAAGAAAGGAGAAAAGCCAGTGGTTGTTTGTGGCGCAGAGTTGTACGCGTACGTGACAAAAGGGAGCACTTGGTCCCAATTAGTGTGGTCGTCAGAGGCGTACATGGCAAGCATATCTCCAAGGGTACGGTTAAAGCGTTCTGTCATGCCATTGGTTTGGGGATGGTATGCCGAGGATTTCCTATGGACAGTGCGACATGCCTTGAGTAGCTCGTCGACGGCGTTCGAGAGAAACACGCGTCCACGGTCACTGAGTAATTCACGAGGTGCACCGTGTCGCAAAATGAGATGGTGAAGAAGAAAGGACGCAACGTCTTTCGCAGTGGTAGCAGGCAGCGCAGATGTTTCAGCGTAGCGTGTTAAATGATCCACGGCGACGATAATCCACCGGTTGCCTCGAAGAGAGTTGGGTAGAGGACCATAAATATCAATTCCGACGCGGTCGAATGGTCTCGCTGGGCAGGTTAAGGGTTGCAAAGGGCCAGCAGTGCTGTGAGAAGGCGTCTTGCGTCGTTGACACGTGGTGCATGACCGAACGTACTGGCGAACGTGCCGATACATGCCGCGCCAGTAGTATCTTAGACGAAGGCGAGAGTAAGTCTTAAATACTCCAGCGTGGCCACACTGGGGGTCATCGTGAAAGGCAGCGCAGATGTCCGAACGCAAATGACGAGGGATGACAAGGAGCCACTTACGGCCATCCGTCACGTAATTGCGGCGATACAACAAGCCTTCACGGACAGCAAAGTGTCTTGCTTGACGAGAGAGGGAGCATGAAGTCGTTTCTGACGAACTGTGAGAGAGGACGTCGAGCAAAGAATTGATCCAGGGATCCTTGCGCTGTTCGGATGGCATGTCAGTGATGCTCAACGATGACGAATCGCAAATGGCAGTTGATAAGCAGGCAAGGTCAGGAGGCAGTGGAGAACGGGATAGTGCATCGGCGTCTGAATGTCTGCGTCCTGAGCGATAAACAACACGGATATCGTATTCCTGAAGGCGTAAAGCCCAACGAGCGAGGCGGCCAGTAGGATCTTTCATGGACGCTAACCAGCATAAGGCATGGTGATCTGTGACAACATCAAACTGGCGTCCGTAAAGGTAGGTGCGAAATTTTCCTATAGCCCAAATGATAGCCAAGCACTCCTTTTCCGTGACGGAATAGTTGGACTCTACCTTCGTTAGTGTACGGCTGGCATAGGCGACAACGTACTCGTCGCAGCCATCCTTGCGTTGAGCGAGAATGGCACCGAGGCCGACACCGCTTGCATCCGTGTGAATTTCAGTGGGTGCATTGGGATCGAAGTGGCGGAGAACTGGCGGAGAGATGAGTAGCCGGCGTAGCGCCGTGAATGCCTCATCGCAGTGGGAATTCCAGCCAGAGAGGTCCGTGCTACGGGAGAGAAGCTGAGTCAGAGGGGCAATTATAGAGGCAAAATTGCGAATGAAACGCCGAAAATAGGAACACAAGCCTATAAAACTACGAAGCTCCTTTAGGGTAGTAGGCTTGGGGTACTCGGCAACGGCACGCAGTTTGGCAGGACCTGGCGATATTCCTTCTTTTGAAACGACGTGGCCGAGAATTGTGAGTTTGCGGGCGCCAAAACGACATTTCTTGAAGTGAAGTTGCAACCCGGCTGCCGTAAGGCACTGCAGAACTTGTTCCAGACGGGAAAGATGAGTTTCGAAATTCGCCGAGAATACAACTATGTCGTCTAAATAGCAAAGACAGATGTGCCATTTAAGTCCCCTGAGGACACTGTCCATCATTCTTTCAAAAGTCGCAGGCGTATTGCAAAGACCGAAGGGCATTACATTAAATTCATATAAGCCGTCAGGGGTCACAAACGCCGTTTTTGGACGGTCTGGTTCAGCCATTGGTACTTGCCAATATCCAGAGCGCAGATCCAGTGAACAGAAAAACTCCGCACCTTGAAGGCAATCCAAGGCGTCATCAATGCGTGGCAGGGGATAAACATCCTTGCGTGTGATGTTGTTTAGTCGACGATAATCCACGCAAAACCTGATGGAGCCATCCTTTTTTCGCACGAGGACAACTGGCGAAGCCCAAGGACTGTGTGAGTGCTGAATAACACCACGTTGCAGCATCTCGTCGACGTGTTGAGTGATGACGTCACGCTCGGCCTGCGAGACGCGGTAGGGGCGCTGACGAAGTGGAGTATGATGACCGGTGTCGATATGGTGAGCGACAACTGACGTGCGTCCCAAGGGAGGTTGTCCGTGGTCGAAGGAGGCGCGGAAACGGTCAAGTAGTTGAATGAGCTGATTGCGCTGGTCTTGCGTAAGGCCGGTGTCTACGCTGCGCAACAGAACGTCTTAGTCAGGTAGTGAGGGCGCGGTGCCAGCTGTGACAGCATCCACGGACATCGGTGTCGTATCAGAACGGGCATCGAAAGGAAAGATGTCATCATAAGTGTCAAGACTCCCAATGCATTCGCCATGCAATAAGGTAGCGGGACAAGGGAACGGATTGCACACGTACACGGCACTGGAGCCATCGGCAAGTGTTATGACGGCAAACGGGACGACAAGGTTCCGGCGACGAGCGCATTCTTGTGACGGCATAAATAGGGCAGTTGAATCGGAAACGGAGTAGCACAAGAGAGATACCGCGGTGACCGAAAAAGCAGAAATGACGACGTCAGCGGCGACGATCACCTTTTTGGGTGAGCGAGGGAGATCTATGAATGTCGTGCTGAATGGAAACAAAACGAGTTGAGCATGAGCGCAGTCGACAACCGCATGATTAGCGGAAAGAAAGTTCCATCCCAGGATGATTTCATGAGACGCATGCGGAAGGACGACAAATTCTACGATGTAAAGCACTCCTTGAATCACAACACGAGCAGTGCATGTGGCAGAAGGTTGGACGTGTTGCGAACTCGCCGTGCGTAAAGAAATTTCAACCAGTGGAGTCGTCACTTTGTTCAGTTTGCGGCATAACACTTCACTGATTATACAAATAGCGGCACCTGTGTCGACAAGAGCAGTTGTGGCGAAACCGTCCACAAACACGGCAATCTCGTTAGGGGGCGATAGATGAGGCCTTGGAAATTTCGTCGGCTGCGCAGCTCTTGCCTCAGGAACTGCTACTGTTAGTTTTCCTCCTGGGCGTGGTTGGAACGGCGAAGCATGGGGGAAGGAGACCGAAGACGGGGTGAAGGAGATCGACGTCGGCTGAAGTCTGGTCGACGTGAGCGGGGGTCATGTGAATCAGGTGTCACATGCGATTCTGATGGCCGAGGTATGTTGCCGGAATGCTGCACATCATTAAAATAGAATCCACGGCGACGACAGTAGCGCGCGACATGTCCTGCAATACCACAGTTGTAGCAGACGGGCCGGTTATCCGGAGTACGCCAAGAGTTGACAGGTGCTTGAGGTGGTGGAATGGGCCGATTTACCGGATAAACTGAAACTGGTGACCTGTAGTAGTTGGTGGCTGGACTGTATGAAGGGAGCGGCGGTTGGGCAGAAGGTCGGCGGACGGCTTCTGCATAAGTCAGCGGTGCAGCCACTGATATTGGGGATGTGGGCGAAGGGAGAGCCTCAGCAACTTGCGTCTGAATAGCACGGCGAAGTGAGTGGTCCAGTGTTGTGGGGGTCTCGTTGATGGTGGCGACAAGAGAGAGCTGTCGAGCAACTTCCTCCCGGATGTACTGTTGAATTTGAGGCATTAACACGCTGTAGTCGGGACCACTGCTTTTGCACTCCAACGCCGAAATATCAGCTGTCTGCGTATTAGTGCGACGTGTAGAAACTCGTTGCTTGCGCAGCTCATCGAAACTTGGACATAACTGAATCAAGGCTGTGACGGTCTGTGGGTCTTTGGCCACAAGCATATGAAAAGCGTCGTCATCAATGCCTTTCATTATGTTCTTTATTCTGTCAGCCTCCGTCATTCTGGCATCAACTCGCCTACAGAGGCTGATCACATCCTCAATGTAGCTCGTGAAGCTCTCACCATTTCGCTGAAATCGTCCCCGCAGTCCCAGTTCAGCGCGAAGCTTACGCATGGCTGGACGACCGAAAAACGAGGTGACGGCCTCTTTGAAAACCGACCAGGTGGGGATGTCGGCTTGGTGGTTGGTGAACCATAGGTTGGCCAAACCCGTCAAGTAGAAGATGACGTGAATCAGCTTCGCAGGGTCATCCCACTTGTTAATCGCGCTGGCATGCTCGTACTCTGCCAGCCAGTCCTCGACATCTTGATCTTCATTGCCGTTGTATACTGGTGGGTCACGCAGACGAAGTACACCAGAACACATGACGGGTGGCAGCGTGGAAGAGCCTTGTGGGGGATCGACGCGCTCGGTCATCGTGGACTGAGATGGTAGCTTACGGCTGCGGAGCTCCAGGACGTTACCCAGCACGTTTCCACCATTTGCAACGAGCAAGGTTGCGTAAAAACACAGGTTATTAATCCAGAAACGTTAGCCGCAACAAGCTGGTACAGGCAGGAACCCGGCAAGCACGAGCCACACACGGACGTCAACGTCTTCTTTCACGCTGGCACAGAGCTGGCGCCACTATGCTTCGGTACAATATGTTTATCAAGAACTTTCCTAGAAGAATTGGAGTGGTGGTTATATGAAGGCGTGTCCATCTGTAATTCGCGCCTCTTATCAATAAACAGTGCAATGGGGCATGAACGATGCTGCTTTGGGATACGTTTATTAAACAGTTCAATCGGACATGAACGACACTGCTTTGGAATACGTATTAGTATACATGAGTATAAACGTGAATTCAGGTGATGGTGATAGTAATGCTGAAGATTACTGGATAGCTTAGTAAAAACAGTGGAACTCACTTGAAAAATATATCTTGCGCTTTGGACTCGCTTGGATTCAGACTCGCCAAATATTTTTTTTGAGCCTAACTCACTCAGACTGACCCTCAAAAATTTTTTTATATTACGCACACCGTTTTACTCTCAGCTTGATCTGACTCTAGTGAGTAGACCCCCCATGGTAGCAAGTTGAGTGAGTTCACCAACCTATGGTAGTAAGAAGGGGGTGCGCAATGAGAATACCAATACAATTGCGAGTACACGCAAGTGTTATGTGTATGCCTAATTCTGAGAAAAGCTTTGAAGGGCACATAATCATTTCAGTGTAAAGAACATAAAACGTACCAAAAACACAGTTTTTGCGCATTTCAGCCATTTAGGTGAGGAATGATAGTCAATTTATCCAATTATAAACTTATTCATTGATTTACTGAGTACTCAAACGAGAGGCAAGCACAGAATGCAGCAGAACAGAGTGGGTGTGGAAATTGGCTTTTAAAAATCGCATCGATGCGCAAGAGAAGATATTTCAACTCGCACATTGTGGACAATGTCATTGAAACAGCAGATAAATAAGAGGCAAGCACAGAACATCTGAGTATACTCAGCAGCATTAGGCATTAGGGCAAAAACTTGCAACGTCACACATAGGGAACATTGATCTGGACTACAAGAGCACATAGCAAACACATTGTGAAGATTGTTACCAAGCAAAGTAAATGTTCACATGGAGTGCTATTGCCCTTTAAACTGGTCAATTTTGTGAATGTTTGGTGCACCTGACTGCAATAAAAACTTTGCGTTGTCTGCTTACCAACATGATATAGGCGAATATTAGGGCAATACTCTGTGACACTTCTTAAAAGATGGACATAGTGATTCTCCAGTGGAGAATTATTAAATATGTGTGAGTGCAGTTCTGTAAACAGTTCTTTATGCTGCAGTGATTCAAGGACTTGAATCACAAGGCCCTGCAAGAGTGATATTGATGCTAATTTATTCATGTGCACAGTCCATCAAAGAAGACATTCTGATTTCTCGCAAATTTTGAGGACACTTTTATATGGGTAGGGAAGCTCCCCCCCCCCCTTGCTTTTCCTTTGAATGAATGCAGTGTATGCTGCTCTGAATGTGCTAAACAATGCTACCAGTACAATGGGCACACATAAGCTTTGAGCCCAGCTTGTGGGCCACATAGCCAGCAATGTAAGTAACAGCACGACTACCAAAATTACTGATGTGTTCAAGTGATGCACAGTAATCATGTTCGCTGACTACATGGCGCTACTCAATAGACTCTTCAGACAAGAGCTGCCTTCTCTGAACAGTGGCATTCAGCACTTATGTTGCTGAATTCCTCCTGGTTGAGCTACATGACAGCATAGTAATGTGGTCCAGCACTTGACGATTTCCAGAAACAACATCAGACAGTTCGTTTTGGGCTATCACATTTTTAAATGCTGCTTAAAATTGTAGGGCTGTCGGTTCGTCGTTGTGCCCTCCATGTGCTCTAATAAAGACAAAAAATAATTCCAAATGATCCCGACAAATTTTATGCCCTAGAATGTATTTTAGTATCTTCTTTTTACAAATGAGAAAATCATGCATGGCTAACAGACTCTTCAAGCATATTATGAAGCCCAAGAAGCCAGTTTTCCGAGCTGTTTCTATCAAACTTCTTCTACTTGCAGGCTCTTTCAAGAGGGAAAGGTATCGAATTGTCCTGTTAAATCATTCTTTGATATCATATACATTCTGTTCATTGACTGGTTTCTTCCACCCTCCATGATGCATGCTACAGGAATTGAGTACGTTGAAGAGGTTATTAATAGTTAATAAAAATTCCTCAGTTGGCTCAGAATTTATAAATCCTTTCAAGCACATCGCTCTACATTCAACAATAGTTACTGCCACAAACAGGCTCATCACCGGGGCTGCCAGGCGGACCTTCATTGGTTATTTTTGCCGCTCGATGTGAGCCCTTCACAACTTATTTGCCAAATGTATCCCTTCTTTATCTTGCAAGTCATGAATTGCTTCAATGTGTGCCCATGATACAACTTTTTCCTCCTGATTGATAAAATATTGGTGGTGTGCAAAGGCATTTCTCACCAGCTTTAGCATGTGGCAGGGATAAAAAATGTGGCTATTGGTTCGTTATTTGCTGGGTGCTTGAAGGTTGTTTTAAGGTTCTGAATATTTGTGAAATTACAACCTAATTCTTGAAACATTGCAATGTTAGCTGATGAACCATCACATGCAAATGAAACAATCATGGCCCCTGCCTCATGAGCTATCAGCAAGCTTTGCCTAACTAAGTTCGCTCGCTGCTCCCCTACTAGCCCGTCAACCAGGAAGCAGCCAAGAGGAATTTTACAGTGGCCAATAATGGAGACAACCATTATCACGAAGGCAGCTTTTGCTTGTGGCAAGCAGTCATCTTCGGTTCCTGTGCCCATGTCTACATAGCCTTCAAAGTGACCACTTTGCCACTGTACCTGCTGTCTAATTGACATCCCATCAACTATGAGGCTGCACACAGTTCGATTTGCTCAATTACGCGTTTCTAAGCATTTCAAGTTTAATGCAGTAACAGCCTCTTTGGAAAACCGAGCTTTTTCCTGCAACACTTTCATACCATTTTCCTAATGTTCGAGGATGTGGCAGACTTGTGTCAAAGACTTGCCTTACATATTGATATGCTCGATAAGAGCAAAAGTCCTTAGCTCAGGTGAATACTTTTGCAGGTGTTGTCCTGTCTGTTTTGCTATCTGTTGTTTTAAAAGATGCTGATTTGCTGCACCCAGGGTGTCAAGCACTTAAACCTGCTCTCTGAGCAAAATGTTTTCTGTGGTTAGTGTTTTCAAAACTGATTTTAATTTGTCATTTTGTTTTTTAAGGTGCCTCTGGAACTGCTGAAGTTTTTTATATCTTTCCTTGATCTCTGCTGCTCCGAGGCAAGTCTTGCTGTGCGAGCTCCCAGAAACGCCTTCTCAGGGATGTCGACCTATAGAGCAAAACCACATAGAACAAAACTCTAATTTGTCAGGTGGTAAGGTGTGTCACTTGTAAACGTCTGAACCACTCCTAATAACAATATGACTAAGCCAAGGAATTTGGACATTCAGCCATAATTTTTCTTTATTCCTGCTTATTCTGTTGACACTGTTATGGTATTTAACTTTCAAATTTAGGACAACCTTGTACTATTATATTTTGGTCAGCTTTAAGAAGACCCCATTGATATTAGCCAACCATTTCCTATAACTTTGATCACAGCTCATTTGTCATTTAACATTGCAGTTTTAATTGATTTGTGTCTCATGATGATAAATAAACACACCATGTATAGTTTGCATGGATTGCTTTGATTGAACTTTGACTTCAACACAATTTCTTGTCTTGTTTTATTAATTTAATGAAATAAATATTAGGACTGATTGTGCTACTCTGGGTGTATACAGGTGCATTGCTTTAATCTGATAGCTTGCATTTGTTGATCTTTTTTACCTTTGCCTGCTTTCTTTTTCTTGGTGTTTCAAATGGTGCCAGCAAGTTTTGTGGCCTTTGTATTTCCTGTAGAAGTAGATCATAGGATCTTAATAAAAAACAGTCATTTGTAATTCTCACAATGCTCAAATTTACAGGGGCTTGCCTAGCCAACAGTCTTAAGAGGAACTGCTGCACACTTAGCAGCATTTTGACTAACTCACAAGTGTCTGGGACTGAACAAGGTAGTTGTGTGTACATTTTCTAAATATACATGCTTGTACAATTTAATGGATGCTGAAAGATAATAAATCATATTGTAAATATCATCATTACGCCCATTTGCCCAATGAATACACAGCTCTAGTCATAAACCAAACCGCACACATGCACCCCTCAGGTTAGTAACCCCAAATTAGGTGTGCAGAGAAGTATTTTGTAAACCTTAAATTACAATATTAGGCTTCAAACTCTGTTAACACTGAAAGGCATGATGGATTTTAAGTGAATACTGCATTTCATGTATATAGTCTTTATAAAATAGGGCAGTAGCAGAAAAAACAGAGGCCGAAAGCAGTTGCAGATTTAAAGTAGTGCTGTAAGCTCGTTGGTATGCTCTTGCAGCAGCCTCAACTTCACCCACTTAAACACACTTTATTTACTGAGTTTCTCAGAAAAAAGATGATTGATTTTTATTTCAATAAGTTTTTGCTTTATTTAAATTTAAGTAACATGTGTTTGATAACATTTGTGCTACCTTCCTTCATTTTGTGATTACAACCAAGCCAAAGTCACGCTGTAAAACAACAATTAGCTTTAACTATACCATTTTTCGAAAAATTAAGGTGGGCTAGTACATGCACTGCTTCCCATCAGGACATTGCAACAACATAAATATTGTTGTCGAGAAAGTGCGTATTATGTTAGTAAAGGCTCAGCTAGAGAAGATATAACGTGGTATATCATTCTACACTTATGTCGCATGGAAGTGGTTTACCTGCTCATGGCCCGGCTCCCATTGAATACCAGCAGCGTGACCGGATGGACCTGGTGTCACGATGCTGGCCTGTGCTTCACTCTCCTCAGCAATATCCATGGGATGCTTTCAAAAAGAGCACGTGTTAGGCATTTTTACTTTTACAATAACTGCAACATTAGTTTACCTATAACAGAGGGCAAGCATGCTCAATGAGTAGAACGGAGGTAAATTTTCACCTGCACAAATGCTGACACGATGTAATGACTGGCACTTAGGTCGAAGGGAGCTAGGTCAGGTAAACTAATTGGATCTGCACTTTCAGGCTCTATATCTATGGCTTCCTGAAAGCAAGAATACCTATGCTATTCAGTGATTTGCTCTTCAGATAGGCATTCAAAGTAGTGAGCTAATTAGGTGGATAAAAAATGTTAGGGGAAAAGGGATGCGCATCTCTTGGAGTGTGGACTGCCCGTGGAGGCCTGCAGCTAAGTAAGGCGATTCAGGTGTGCCGAGGCTAGCTTGGAGGCCTTCATGAGAAGTTGCAGCAACCTGTTTAGGCGATTCAGGTGTGGAGAGGCTAGCTTGGAGACCTTCGTGATAAGTAGTAGCAGCCTGATAGTAATGTATGAGTGCTAGTTAAAAATACTTTCACGAAAAACTGTTCAAAACAATACAGATAAAGCGAGGCATTGAAACGGAAGGGTTGAGTCAATATAACTGTATTCATTCCCTCAGTTTCTGCATATTGCTTTACTTGCATTGCATTGAACAAATATACATTAAATTCTAGGATACCAAGTGCGACCAGAATATTTTATTGTCGAGTGCCTTCTTCAAGCACAACTCAAACTGTAAGCATAATATTGTAGCGAAACTTCGGGGTTGTTTAAGCTATAGACGCATCTGGAGACCGTCGAGGCGAAGAAGCGTGAGAGCCATTCCGCACAGGCAAGCGATGACAAGTCGACACGATGATTTCGGGGAGCACGCATAGGGGTTTTATTTATCTAACGCTACTCGAATTTACATAATGCACTAGGTCACAAATACAAAACAAGAAAAATGGTGGCATACCCCTCGGCCTGCATGACTGGTCTCCGGTGGTGAGATGCGCTGTTGACCCCGACTCCGCTCATCCCAAAAAGGGCCCGAGAGGGTGATTCTTAAGAGAGAAAGGAAGAGAAAAGTGAGCCCCGTAACTGTCTGCTTCAGTGAGCGACACCTCAACAGTAGCTCACAAGGGATGGGGGTGAGGAGGGATAAAAAGGGTAGGAGTAAAGGTGTAGAAAAGAGGAAGAGACGTGAGGTGGTAAGCCAGAAGGAGCGACAACAAACCGAGGGGATAGGAGAGATAGGAAAAATGGAAACACGGTCACAAAAGTCCGAGCACGGGGCACCACTTGCGAGAGCTTTTGTCGGCGTCAGTAGATGGCGTAGAGCAAGTCCAGTCGGTCAGAGCTACACTGTCGTGGAAGGTCGTCGGCGTCAGGAGGTGACGTAGGGCGAGCCGAGTCGGCCAGAGCTACGCTGACGCCGGAGAACGCGAGGGCACAACCGGTCGGCACGGAATCCAGCAAGCGAGTCCCAAAAAGGGCCCGATTCGCTGCTTAAATAGGGTTTTCCAGCATCCACGGGTGCGCGGACAAACCAGGCAAGCCAAGGATAACCAATCCAACATGAGTTTTCGTGGTCGCCTGAAGCCTGCCTTGCGACAAAACTGTGGCAGCTTCTGGAAAAGGGCGCATTCTTCGAAACGGCCTGGACGCGCTAACAATTGCTCAAATTTTGGTCCCCTTTTTCCCCGGAGGACCAAAGCGGCGCCTCGTTCGTTTGAAGCGTGGGGGATTCAGTGGTTAGAAGGAGAAAGGCACCTGATTTCAGCAGTCCGGTCAAAATCACGGCGTGGTGCCTGCTTTGGCGGGAAGCGCACGGTCACCGACCGGATGCAGCCCTTTCGGTTCAGACTCTCATTCTCCCTCGAGACGCCCTCCCTGAGATAAGTCGTTAAATGGCGCCACTAACAAGAAATCTGGTAAAGTACGAACTCTAGCTGTAGCTGGAAAAGAAGAAGCTTTCCGTGAGGACATTGCCTGTCACGACAATATGATGATCAGGTGAAATGTTTACCTGTGCAAGCAGCAGCAAGCCTTCAGCAGAACCTTGCGTGAGCTGAGGGGAATCAAAGGAAGATTCGGTTCTTGCTGAATCAGGTACTCTATCACCCTGTTGTACTGGATAAGGCAGCTGGGGGATTGAAGGTAGCTGGGGGGAGTCGCGGCTTCTGCTTCACATTCATAAGTAAACCAGAGAGGAGAATTTTCCCAGTCAATATGGCCGACATCCGGCTTCATCACGGCTTCACAACGATTGACGTCAGGACCTCTCCTACCTTTCCTTCCTCCGTGGTGTACAAGCAAGGCGCAGAAAGAGGCGATAAGCGCTGGTGGAGCAGTAGAGTCCATGCCGTGACGTCACCTCGCCCCGACCGCAGCGACGCCAGTGTTAGTCCTCGGGGAATTTCTAGTAGACTCGGTAGAGTGTGCTAGAACTCTTACTCGGCGCAACATTTCTTGGCACAGCTAAGTGAAGGGAAAGCTGCGGAGGCGGAGCTTCTGTGACATGTAGCACTACGCGAAGTAGTCCGTTTTTGCGCGTGTCTCGTAACGCTTTGGAAAGTGACGGAGGTGCACCATCAGCGTTTCATGTAGACGCAGACGCCGCTTAGAATTTGAGGGACAGCTAAAAAGGCGGGACTTTCTCACGCGTTCAAAAACACGAAGTCACAACGGGTAAATGAAAAGAAGTGCGGATATTTTACTTGCGTGAGCTGGGTGCTGCCTCAAATATGTCCACGTAGACAAAAATAAAGGAGGTACATTCATATTTCACGACTAACAGACGGGCGCTACTTTCGAACTACCTTCACTGGCGGTAGGATGCGTATCTGGATTTCCATTCAGTGCCAAGAAACATTGTCGCCGAGTATAGACCCTTTCAGTGTTTACAAACACAGCCCATTGAAGACGACTGGTTTCACCTACCGATGTTCCTTAATAGGATCGGGTGACAACAAGAGTTTTAGAAAATGACCCGTTCATTTTCTACACTTTTCTTCCCTTATTTGGCAAAATATAATCAAATGAATGTTCTTTTGAGCTACATGAAAACTATAAGAGATCCCCTTGTACTTTGCACACGTTCGTTATATCTGACAAGCTAAAGAGAGACTTTCTTTACCTCTGAAAAAAAAAAACACCCCAAAACGTGCTTTCAGTTTCGACGTTAGGAGCTTGTAAATGAGGTGACCGGAAGTTTTTCTTTTGGGTACAACGCTTGTGACCTTGAAACCGTCTATAGACGGTTTCAAAATTGCAAGCCACCGCAGCCGGAATTCAATCCCGCGACCTGCGGGTCAGCAGCCGAGTACCTTAGCCACAAAACCACCGCGGCGGGACATTCCCATGCTTATCCCTTTCCTTGTAAACCACTGCTGAGGTGTCGCACTTAAATGCAGACAGTTGCGTTGCGGGGTTCACTATTCTCTTCATTTCCCACTTCACTACTCCATGGAGACTCGTGCTGCTTCTTCCTGCTGCTTGCGAGGTTCGCGGCCGTGGCGCCATCGCCGAACATCTGAGTGAAAGCAAACGGACGAGGTTCGCGCGAGTTGTGATAAAACAAACGTCGCGACCCGGTTATTGCGCGTGGAAGAGGCGGACACCGACGTCGAATCGAGCTTCTTGCCTTCAGAACGGTACATGTACAACCTTTCCACCTATTCTTTAGCTTTTTGTCTTCACTGTTTCTCGCTCCGTCTCTGTTCACTCGTCCTTGCCGTTGTATACGTCGGCAATCCGACCATGGCGTGTACTATACCGTCTCGTCGACGAGTCCTTCCCGATGGCTTCGACGACCCTCGATCCGGGTCAGCGCTCGGCGGTCTTCGCTTCCGCGCCCGCTTGCTCGCAAGGATTGTTTGAGGACCGCTCTCTCAGTCAGCGGACAGGCGTTCTCGGGCAAATAAGCTCGTGCGCGCGATCCCCGAGGCACGAAAAGCCTCATCGTCAGCCGCTGGTGCTCGTTCTCCCGCCCGCACGCTTTACGGCAGTTAGGCTGTGCCGTGTGGTTTTCGAAATCAGCATGCAAGTTCGAGCAACGGTATAGCGTGCACGAACCTTTTGGAGCCTCTGTTGTTACGGTCGATATACAGATATTACAGCAAAAACTACAATTCGAGGGGAAATTTGGGCAGTCTGGGTGTTTGCAAGTGTAGCTATACGTATAACCTCCGGTACTGAAGTTTCCCATGGAACAGAAATCGTTTTTCATGCTTCGATGTGTGGAATCACTCGCAACTTTCCGCTATGGTGACGCCACCTCACGGCAGCCTGCGAAAGCCGGGTGACAACATGAGAGCCTCTGTTTATATGTATACCATACTTCCGGAACGTTTAACGCGTGCAGAAAGTGAATTTACGATGAGTTTTGTTAACGCAACATCGTGGAAGCGTCGCGCTTTGCTGCGCATCATTAAAAGACGCCCGAAACGCACTTAGTTTTTATTTGTACAGGCGACGAAAAAGGCAATGGGTTATTCAACTGCGGGCATGGGAAAGTTGAGAAAGGTAGTGGAGAGTACAGTGGGAGTGCCAAGAGGCTCACCCACGTATGAAAGAAGTCGTTGCAGATCGTTGGTAGGTTCTCCTCCAATATGTGGGTGCTGGGTTCGATTCCCTGTGCCGCCGGGCATTCACCGATTTCACCCGGAGGGTAGAAAGGTACCACGGCTTGGAACTCGTTGTCGAGGATATACTCCTTTATTGAGAACGTGGCCTGTCCTTTACGTTCTCTTTTTTCCATTCCCCTTTCTCCTCTCCTCAACGACGCACACTGTGATCCATTACAGAAAATAAACACCCTTGCTTTTCTGAAAGCACCACTGCTATACTAATAATTACCACAACGTTATAGTGGTTATGTTGCTCGACTATGGGCCCGAAGATCGCGGGATTGAATCCCAGCCATGGTGGCAGCGTTTTCCACGGAGACGGGAAATGCTAGAGGCTCATGTACTGGGTGACGCCAGTGCACGTAGAAGAAGCCCAGGTGGTCGAAATTTCCGCTGCCTTCCCACACAGCCTCTTTCATAATCACGTCGTCGCTTTGGGACGTTAAACCTCAACATTTACTACTACTACTACTACTACTACTACTACTACTACTACTACTACTACTACTACTACTACTGCTACTACTGCTACTGCTACTGCTACTACTACTACTACTACTACTACTACTACTACTACTGTCCACTACTACCACTACAAGCCCAAATTCGGATGCAGGTGGTGGTGAAGGCTGGCGCTGCAAGCAGAAATGATGTGCTCAAGGCTAGGCAGTGATCCTATCATCCTGGTATAAGCTGCTCGAAGACAAGCAGGACGTGCTAAAAGGGTGCTCGAAGGTGGTGGCACTCAGGGAGCAGTGAGGATATGGCTCAGCTTTCATACAAACAAGCCTCCCGACCAGTGTGTACATGAAGGGTCCCTAAGTAAAAATAGAGCCACTGTATATGATATATCCTGTCTACGGGAGCAGAGTAGCGCATAGGTCCGGCTAGCAATGAAAATTATGCAGTGAAGCCGTGCTCTGTTTTGCAGGCGATCAACGTCCCTGGCTGAAATGGTTCTGGTAAAAAGAAAGAAATGGCGCTATTTTCAGCAACCTTAGCGCGAGTTGTAGGTGCGGCGTGATCACGAAAAGGCTGCAGGTGGTAGGTGATTGATGATATGTGGGGTTTAACGTCCCAAAACTACCATATGATTATGAGAGACACCGTATAGTGGAGGGCTCCGGAAATTTCGACCACCTGGGGTTCTTTAATGTGCACCCAAATCTGAGTATACATGGGCCTACAACATTTCCGCCTCCGTCGTAAATGCAGCCGGGATTTGATCCCGCGACCTGCGGGTCAGCAGCCGAGTACCTAGGCCACTAGACCACCGCGGCGGGGTGCTGGTAGGTGATAGCTGTTGGAGTTCCGGTGGTGGCAGTGTGAAGTGACTCGCAGTGACATTTTTGTGTTGAAAAGGTGAATGAGGAGTGAAGATCAACGTCATCGTTTGCCAGTTTCTTTCTCCACGTTCTTTGCCGGATGTAGCTGGGGTCAGCCGCATCTCTGCACAGCGTCAGCAGCCGAACCTGCTTGGGTACAAAGGCAGTCTACGAAAGTGCGCTTGGGAGCGTGAACTAGGAAAGTTATTGATGAGCCCAATGACAATGAGCGATCGATGGTTGTATACGAGGGTTGAAAGGAGGAGTGGAGCGAGAGAAGAGCAGCGCACGAACACCTACAAGCTGCACGTGCCTTTGGAAAATGTGACGTCACGACTCACGGTCACGTGCGGTGACTGTGCGCTGACAATCTACCAAAGGTACAGCCGACAGTTCAAGAAATACTCGAAAGGAAGTGTATGTTTATCGGAACCGTCTTGCGAGACGAATATTGATGTTTTCGTATATTTTTTTCAGCATCCCTTTCACAAAAATTCATTTTCTGATATCATATGTATCTATTATAAGTCTAGAGCGTGCAGTATGGTCGACAGCTGGGCTAGTTGGTATGGTTCCATATTATTCAAAGCACACGGACCGTTGTTACATCGGACAGACGAGCCGCTGCTTAAACAACAGCCTTAGAGAGGATAACCACAATTTGATTGCCAATTATGGATCACATTTAGCTGCCCGCTGTATAGGGTTTGCGAGTGCACGCCTCTTTCTAATGAAACTGCCATTACATTTCATGCACATGGATGACGTGGCGTTCTTTAAGAACGCTGGGTATATAGGGCTGCATCAGCTCTCCTTCAGTGGCCTTGTCGTGAACCAAAATCAGTTTTTTGGAGGTGGCGTAGATCGATGCTCTGGCTTTTGTGTATTTGTTTTTTTGCCATGCGTTGTTGCTGGTGGTCTTGTGGTAAAAATTGTTTACTGATCGTTGTTTTTTGTTTTTTTATTTTCTTGCCTTTATGTTTGATGGCAATATTCTCACGTGGTGGTGGTAACGCAGTTCGTATTGGTTACTTTTCTGTATGTTTTTTATGATTCCTTTATTAACTTGTCAATTGCGGGTAAGCGTGCTTTTGAACCGTTCTTTTTGTACCACTTTTTAATTTCTTTTGAAAAGCTTTTTTTTGGATGATTGATAAACAAGAAGTAAGTGTTTGCAAGAGAAAGAAGAGCTTCACTGGACGCTCATATCACAAGTGAATCCGAGCTCAGCAGCAGGACAGAGCGAACACCAACAAAGCACCGACCGTTACATGCGGGAAAATGCGACCCCAAAGGAAATGCCGGTGTTCCCTTTTCGCAACGACATTCTCTGCTTACTCATCAGCAAAGACGCATATTTCGCCGCATTCTCTGTTTATGTTTTTATAAATGCGGGAAAACAAAAACAAAACAACAGCTCATTTCGAGCTTTATGCGAGAACGTATCGAACACTGATCGGTTATGTATGATAACGACTTTTTGCAGTCCCGGCTGCATTCGTGCTGTCCTCAGCATGTTCTTAGCACGTCCGGAAAACGCGCACCGCAGCACAACAAGAAGATAAAAAAAAGCTGCATTGGAGAAGTTAAATTGAAAGAAACACGATATGTGTCCAAGGGAGAAAGTCCGTGAGGACTATAATACGTTCTTTCGAAAGGACGTCCCAATAACAGAGCGCGAAATGGTACGAACGTAAAAAGAAAAGAAAACAAAAACATTTACAAGTGTAATCATCCGAAAACAAAAAGACAATTTATTTGAACTTCGAGCAATCTTTTTCTGGGGTGATGCCGCTCTTTTGCGTGGACAACAGTGGCGAAGACAAGACTTCTTTTTGACATCCCATATGATTTGCCTTTCGCTTCACCGTCGCGACAACGTTGCCTTCGATACAGTACTGTAATTTTGCACAGAAACAACGATTGCGAAATGGCATCGTCAAGATAATATATTCGGGGTCGCAATGAATATGTAGCTATTTTTTATACAATGGTTTCGTTACACACACACACACACACACACACAGACACACACACACGCACACACACACACACACACACACACAGGCGCGCGCGCACGCGCCGAATTAATTGCGTGAAACTTCAAACGCAAGGCTACTTCGACACGTACAGCTGGTACTACTTGAGGTATATTATACTGCTAGACAACATGCACCATTCACATGAAAGACCACTTTTTTGACGTGGAGCATATCCGCAAGTAAATCTACATTAATTCATTAACTCTTTTAGCGGCTTTGCGTGAAATGTGCAATGTAAAAGAACGCTTTAATATTCCCGTCAGCTGTAGTGGCCACACATTTGTGCACGCAACTTTCTTGTGCTAGTTGGGTAAACTTGCGGCCACAAGGGAGAAAAATGCATGGCTCAATTGGATGCATTGAATCATTGTAAATGCGTCTAGGCTTAACCTCAATGTCACTTTATTGAAGGCACTGCAATGTTCGACGATTAGTTCGACGTGCCGCGTTCGAGAGCCCACTTCAAAAATGCTGCTTTTCTTTCCCAGAATAAATACAACCAAAATAATAATGCACAGAGTAATTTGTTTTTGTGTGTGTGTGTGTGTGTGTGTGTGTCGCATGGGAACACGATTGACTCCAGAATGATTCAATAATGGATTACATTCTAACCCCAAGTGCTAACACTCCCCACAGAAATTGGAAATGGCCTAGAAGTGCTTTGACCCTTCCCCCCTCCCCCCCACCAACCCCTTCCTGATTGAAAAAAAAAATACACATAAATGGGTTGAATCACTTACCCCCTTCAGACATATTGTACTGACTAAGCCTCCTCTATCACACGTTGAATATGTATCCTTCAACGTTTTTTGTTATCACAGGCATATGGTATGTCATACATATAGCGTGCGTAATAGTTCAAAATCACAGTAAGTACCGGAACGTGTTTAATCAGTGAAGTTATACTTCTGTAAAAAAAAACTCTGACCACGGGAACACAATGTCATTTAAAATCGCTGTGCTCTGTACCTCAACGAAAAAAAAAACAGCCCTTACATTTCTAAAGGTCTTTCAAGCTGCCGCAAATACTGGCTGAACAAACGATACATCCGTAACCATTGAGACTAGAATATGCAACCTGTTTATTTTTGCTCTACAACATGGCGTTCAAGAAGACGACCAGCGCTCCTGAAATATGCAGCGATATGCAATGCGGCCACTTTCCCCGGCTGGGGGGATGGTATCCCGATACGGGTCTGCGTTCTTATTCATGGCTTCAGACTGCCATCAAACTATAGCGCATTCAGATGTGACTATCCGTATCCAGATCTATATACATATCTGCTCCGGCATGCTGTCCCACAATTCTTAGAAGCGTATGCCCATCCAAATGCACATCGTGGATAAGCGAGTGAGCTATGTTTTCTCGCAGTAAGAGCTCTATGAGCATGTGTACAAAGCGGTTTCTCGATGTCTTATACTTTGCTGAGAGAGGGGAGCTTTTTAGGCGCTTTCTCTAAGCTATTGCGCAAGCGTAAACTTTGGAAAAAGTTGTGCATTTGCAAGCTTTATACATGTGGTTGCGCATCACATTCCATTGAAATTTGTGGTTGTACACCCTTTCAGTCCAAATTTTATGGCAAAAACATTAAGCTATACGGAGAAGCTACTTCATGGCACTTTCTGAGAGCAGCAGACCCACCAAACGTTTCAGCAACTAATGCATACTGCTTTATTATAAATTTCGATTGGTCATATAATCGTCTAAAAACGTATACTTATATGTCGACTAATGAGGTTAACAGATAATGAAGACAGAAAAGCACATTACTTTTTTTTTTCAAAATTGTAGTGCATTTATTATCACGTAAATGGCAATGAATCAAAGTACAATTTACCGCCGCTGTAACTACACCCGCTAACCCACACAAAATGTCTAATTAAATGGTAAAGAGGTCGAAATCGCCCCAAAAATAAACACTTAATAAAAAAATTCACTAAACTCGGTAAGACACTTCTATCTTAACAAACGAGATAGTTCAAAGCCTTCAACAAAATTTAAAGTCCATATGCGGGTGAGCGGTGGAGTCAACGATTGCGAGTTCGGTACCCCCGATGGCCTCAATCTCCTATAGCGAAGTAACGTTTGCTGTCGGGCTATATATAGTTGGAGCATAGCCGAACTTGAATTAATGGCGCAAATGTTAGGAGCAAAGAAGACACGTGAGACGTGAATATGCATGTTGTTCGAGGTATAACGCATCCGGGACGGGACAGAGAAGAAGACACAGAACACATACGCCGTGTATGTGTTCTGTGTCGTCTTCTCTGTCCCGTCCTGGATGCGCTATACCTCGAACAACATCAATAACCAACAAGCCCGCCGTGCAACCTTAGTGAATATGCACTTTTCTACGTCTTACATGTCTAAATCCTTCGCTCCTGTATAACATTTGCACCTTCATTTCAAGTTCAACTCCTAGCGAAGACACAACCTTCAAATTGGAAAGTTGTGGTTTCACCTCCATAACATTGCTGACTGTCGGCTTCTTTTATTCCTCTTTCAATGCTATGGTCTTCGCTCCCTTATACCCAATGCACGGTAGCAAACCGGGTGATGGTCTTGTTAACCTTGCTGCCTTCACCCTCCCGGTTTTATATAATTGTTATGGCGTAAAAGTAGCACAAAAAAGAGAAGGAAAAAGAAAGGTAACATCACAAGTGCTTGTGGTGCTCACTTTCTTTTTCCTTGTCTTTTTTTGCGTTATTTTTACCCGAACGAAGACGAAGAAGTGTGTTTTGAATAGGAGCTACTTCTGCTAACTCCGGCGTATTTCAGTTGTAATTTAAGTCTGTTGATCAGTTTCCGCTGCTTCCTTGGAGGGGATGGAAGTAGACCACCCCGGGCGCCTGCCGGCACCAGCGGCGTCAGCGGCGACCGCCTCCAGGAAGCGGATGGGACAAGCGAGCGACAGTGACAGTGAAGATACTCATGCTTACTATCTCAGCAGTGAGGACTTCTCAGATGACGGTTTCCAACCTGTGCTGAGCCGCAAGGCGAAGAGAAGGAACATGAGGACATCCTCATCCTCAACTATTCAAACTGTAAGTGAAGCGCCAAAATCGAACACTTATACCATCCTGTTTCTGCCTGCACTTCCTACCGTCAGCATGAAACGCCTTAACAGACAGTCTGTGTCGAGGTCTCTGGAAACGCTCGTGCCAAATGAGATCACGGACATAAGAGTGAACGCCAGAAAGAATATACTGGCTGTGGACGTTTTGCACGCAAGTGCGTTGGGCGTTCTGCGCAGTGTAACTGACTTGGACGGCAACCAGGTGCGCTCTCATGTTCCCTTGGGATGTGATGTAGTAACCGGCGTGATCTACGACATTGGTGTCGCTATTTCCAATAAGGACTTACAACTTCTTGTCAAGTCAACAACTGATACTCCAATTGTTGATGTCACCCGGCTAGGCAAGTCTCGCTGTGTGAAGATTGCGTTTAAGAGCACATCACTCCCCTCTCATGTGAAGGTGGGGTACTTCAGACATGCTGTGCGGCCTTTCATTCCGAAGCCTCTCCAGTGCCGTAAATGCATGAAACTTGGACATGTGAGCAGCGTCTGCGAGAATTCGGTGGTATGCCACCGCTGCGCCGAGCACCATGAAGCGGATAAGTGCGTCGCAACTGTCAAGAAATGCTCTAATTGCAATGGATCCCATGAAGCCACATCGAAGGACTGCCCGCGGATTCAGAAGGAAATTGCCATCTTGAAGGAGATGGTGCGTGATCACTCATCTCATCGAGAAGCCGCAGCTAAAGTCAGAAGGCGTCGTTCACGTCGACGTCGGTCTTCGAGGACGCCCGCTACCTCCTCGACACGTTTGCGTGATCCCTCATCAGTACCACCTCCTTTGCCTCCCAGACCACATGCCGTGGGAAAGGCTGTAAAGGACAAAGCCAGTGAGCATACCCCAACTGCGACAGAGTGGCCTGCGCTTCAAAGGGAAGCAGCATCAAGCGAACCGAAGGAGCTTCATGACGGCCAGTCCGCCCTCCCGGTTCGAGATCTTTCCAACCAAGACAGGCAAGTGACTGCAATCGTGCCGGTTCGAGATCTTTCCAACCAAGACAGGCAAGTGGCTGCAATGGTGCAATCATTAATTGCCACGATTCGCACGCTACTGAGCAGCATTCAATCTCCGTCTGCTAAGAGTGCACTGCAAATACTGGATGCACTGAATCCAGTTCTTGCTAACTTCGTATAAGCACAATGGCTCAACAAAATCTCATCTTCCGCACTGAAGTTAAAAGTGCGTCGATTTTTCAGTGGAATGCCAGAGGCATGAAATCCCGTATCTCGGACTTTCGCCAATTTGTTCGGGCCAATCAATTCCCTATACTTGTCATATGTGAACCAAACGTAT
The DNA here is from genome assembly GCA_013436015.1 of Rhipicephalus annulatus. Lineage (NCBI taxonomy): Eukaryota > Metazoa > Arthropoda > Arachnida > Ixodida > Ixodidae > Rhipicephalus > Rhipicephalus annulatus. Next base: position 47,118 of record WOVY01012212.1, read on the forward strand.
CAACGCCTTATAGATTGTCCGGTTATGAAGCTTTTTGTTCAGCCGCTTGCGAAGAACGAAGCAAAGTAATTGTTTACATTCGCACAGACTTGACTTATCTTTCGCACCCAGTAAGTTCAAATGACGACAATCAATACGTGTGTCTTCGTGTGAAGAAGAATGCAGTTTCGTTCACGCTTATTGGTGGATATATATCTCCGTCATCGCGATTTGACTGCGACAGATTAAAAGACATCCTAATGAGAACCGATGGGCCTTGGATCATCACCGGTGACTTCAACGCCCATCACATGCTTTGGGGGAGCCCTAGGATGAATGCCAGGGGCCGGAACATTGTTACATTCGCTTCCAATTACGACCTTTCCATCATGAACGATGGTACCCCCACATATCTGCGGGGTCTCACGTATGGCAGTTGCCTTGACCTGACATTGGTGTCACGGTGCTTCTCTCACAAAGTTAAGTGGTTTTGCGATATTGAGACTCATGGGAGTGATCACATACCCACCTACGTGACGATCGATGGTATCATAAAAAATTTCTCTTCCGGTGTTGCAATCGGCACTGACTGGTCGATGTTTGCATCGCGTGTTGAGAATGCTTGCCAAGAAGGCCTCGCCTGCAGCCTGGAAAATACCATAGTGGAAGCTATGCAAGCGTCCAAATGTAAATTACCATTTTCGTCTAAAGTAACACAGTTTGACATCGAACTGGAAAAATTACGAGCTATACGAAGGCGTGCTGAACGTCGATACAGACGCACAAGATCAATTTACGATCTGAGGGAAGCAAGGCGGCTCCAGAAAAAGATTCAACGACGCATTTACAAACTGGAGAGCGAACGCTGGAAAGCATTCTGCGAATCTCTAGACCCTCATAAACCGCTGTCATATATCTGGAGAACAGTTCGTGGTCTTCGCTCCTTTCCACCACAACGGCACCCTTTTAACGCTTTGGCACTCCATCATGGAAAAACAGAACTCGAGGTGGCTGAAGAATTTAGCACGAGAGTTGCCGGGAATATTATGAACGAGAGCATCGACGCCGTGATCGTTCCTGAGACGCGATTACCAGAAATGGACACTCCATTCACCATGGAAGAACTGGAAGGTGCGTTAGTCGCTTCTAAGCGCATGTCATCGCCAGGTCCTGATGGTATTACTTATAGTGCGTTGAGACACCTTGGACAGAAAGCTAGAAAAGAACTTTTAACATGCTTCAACAACTCCTGGCTCAGCGGCAGTGTTCCCCGAGAATGGAAAATAAGTCGATTAATACCACTTTTAAAATCGGGAAAATCACCATTGGACTTGACAGCGTATCGCCCTATTGCCCTCGCAAGCTGCCTCGGAAAAGTGATGGAAAGAATGGTTCTATTTCGTCTCGAGTGGTACTTGGAACGATACACCAAATACCCTTCTTGCATGGCAGGCTTTCGTCGGGGCCGCTCCTCCATTGACTGTGTCCTTGATTTATCGACATTTGTTCAACAAGAAAAAAGTCGCAAGCGCATATCAGTGGCACTCTTTCTTGACGTGAAGGGTGCATATGATAATGTAGCTCACGATTCCATCCTCACTTCTCTCGCAGCAATGGGCATTGGTGGACGAATGTTTCAATGGATGAAAGATTATATAACTGGCAGGGGTTTCTTTGTACAAACATCTGAGGGTACAACTGCCCAACATTACACCTACTGCGGAGTACCTCAGGGAGGTGTTTTAAGCCCCACATTGTTCAATGTGGCCCTCATTGGTCTGGTGAAGGTTCTGCCAAAGTCGGTGTGCCTATCTATATACGCCGATGATATTTGCCTCTGGAGTGCTGCAGTTACTCGCCCTCAGGTGCGCGCACGAATACAGCGGGCAGCAACCCTCACAACAGCCTACCTTCAGAAACAAGGCCTAAATATATCAACTGTGAAGTGCGCGTTGATGGCGTTTACACGCAAACCAATGACGCCATACCCTGTTTACATCAATGGGCAGAGTGTCAAATATACACGGACGCATCGTTTCCTGGGCATAATTATCGACAGAAGTCTTTCGTGGAGCCCACATTGTGCGTACTTGAAGAAGAGACTGCTATCTATTGTGCATATCATGAAATTCTTGTGCGGTAAAGCATGGGGAACTTCTGTGGCCTCCATGTTACAGCTGTACAGGGCCCTATTTCTGGGTCTATTGCGCTACAGCTTGCCGGTACTGGCTAACACTTGCAAATCGAATACTCATTCATTGGAGAGTTTGCAGGGTCAGGCACTGCGTATCTGCCTAGGACTGCCCCGATGCGCTTCTACTTATGCCACAATCATGCTTGCCAAAGACCATCCGGTCAGGACATATATTGTTGTGGATTGCCTCAGAGCGCACATTCGACATGCTAGCCGTGTCCCCGACCACCACTTGGCCCTTCTACCTTCCGGAAGACCACGTGCTACGTTTTCAGACGTCATAGCCAAGCACCTAACCAGCATTCCATCAGGATATACGCCAGCTGCGAGAACGGCATGCCCTTTGTGGTGCCTCGACCAGCCGCAAGTACGTCTAGAAATTCCGGGAATCAAAAAGAAAAGCAGTCACTCCAGAGTAGCATTGAAGCAAGCAACACTGCTATTATTACATGAGTTGTACTTAGACCGAACGCAGATATACACTGATGGGTCCGTCTCATCCAGCAGCTCATCAGGTGCCGCTGTAGTTCCGGCTGCAGAAATGACAATCAAGTTTAAGTTGTCGCATATGACTACATCTACGGCATCAGAGCTTGCTGCTATAAGGGCTGCTTTACAATATCTCGTTCAAGAACGTCCAGGAAAATGGGTCATATTCTGTGATTCGAAGACAGCGCTTCAGAGTTTGCAGTCTGCCATGCGTAGGAGGAGCCATGACCAACTGGTACAAGAAATAAGACATTGCCATCATGAAGCTCTAGCACGAGGGCATGATATTATATATCAATGGCTGCCTGGACATATCGGTATTACCGGAAATCAATTAGCCGATGATGCAGCCCGCTCAGCCCATGAAGAAACCCGTGTAGTCCCGATTCCTCTATCAAGGAATGATGCAGCAAGACAACTTTACCTGCTGGCTCGAGATCTCACACGCACGTTCTGGTCGTCTACCAGCTTCCAAAGGTGTCAATTTTATGAACTGGATCCTTCGCTCAAGCTAAAGCTGCCATCTCACCTTTCCCGCTCCGATGCGACCCTGTTATGCCGCCTTTGGTTGGGTGTTGCATTCACAAAGGCGTACTCCTTTCGCATTGGTATGGCAGGCACTCCTACATGTGACTACTGCGGAGACGAAGAGACCATCGAACACGTCCTGTGCAGCTGCGCTTGCTACGACACACAGCGATGCCAGCTACGGATGGTTTTCAATCGACTTGACCCCGGACCATTTTGTGTGCAGAAGATACTAGGACCTTGGGCATCTGCCTCAGTTGCGCAGAAAGCAACTAAAGCACTGCTACTTTACCTTAAGTCTACAAACCTGAGCGACCGCCTGTAAACTGTGTGTGCTCCCCGAGTGTGCTCGTGATTGTGTGTACCTTCTCATCTTTCTGCAACCTCTTTTCTCCCCTTTATCCCCTCCCCAGTGCAGGGTAGCAAACCGGATGTGCGTCTGGTTAACCTCCCTGCCTTTCCTTGCATATTTATCTCTCTCTCTCTCTCTGCTTCTTTTATTCCTCTTTCAATGCTATGGTCTTCACTCCCTTATACCCAATGCACGGTAGCAAACCGGGTGATGGTCTTGTTAACCTTGCTGCCTTCACCCTCCCGGTTTTATATAATTGTTATGGCGTAAAAGTAGCGCAAAAAAAGAGAAGGAAAAAGAACGGTAACATCACAAGTGCTTGTGGTGCTCACTTTCTTTTTCCTTGTCTTTTTTTGCGTTATTTTTACCCCATAATGAATCAGTACCAACTCGCTCGCCTCTATACGTTTTGTTTTTTTTTATTTCCTACACAGTCACTGTCCTACACGCATCAAAATGAAATAACATGGAAGTGTCGTGTCGAATAGATCCATAAATGACACGAGGTAATATAATAATAATAATAATAATAATAATAATAATAATAATAATAATAATAATAATAATAATAATAATAATAATAATAATAATAATAATAATAATATAATAATAATAATAATAATAATAATAATAATAATATAAAATAATAATAATAATAATAATAATAATAATAATATACGGTTAACGGGTCTCCAGTATTCCACCTTCATCAAAACGTAACTGCCTCGGTTGGTATCGAATCCGCCACCTTTGGAGCACCATAACCGCTGCTCCACCGAGGTGAACGACCGGCCATAAATCTTTCCCTACATTTACAACAATGGTCAGCTCACTTATTCAGAGGATTTTGCTTTTGGTTAGTGTTTCTGCTTCTGATGAAAAAACGTTTATTGTGTGGGAGAGCAATTTGGCGAGAGAAAAGACAGAGAGGTTAACCAGAAAAAGAACTCAAGTAGGTTACCCTGTAACGAGAAAGTGGGTGCGAAAAAGTGAAAGAGAATGAGAGTCTGAAATGGCCGGGGCTGTACCCAGAATTTTTTTTCTATCCGGTGTTTTAGTTGTAAAACGGCTCACTTTGGTCGATGAGAAGGCGTGGAAATGTTATGGTATCCCCGCAAAAGTCAAAGCATGAAAAAATTTTGGTGGTTGTCAGAACCCCCTCAACCCTATTCTACCTATGGTCCCGGTAACGGCACTACACATGTCATGGACACTGGCTCGTAAAGGATAGAAGTAACAGGAGAGAAAGAAAAGGCAAATGATGTTAACCACTCTAGAAGGACCACATTGCTACCCTTTACTGGGTACAGGGATGAGGGAGCTTTAAAGATGAAGAAAGAGAGAGAGCGCGTACACGCAAAGTAACACACCTCACAGTAATCAAAACACCATCGGTATACAATCGCTGGTGCAAGTCTTGTCTTCAACTTAGAAGTTGAGGACTGCTTTCGTCGCCTTCACCCGCGATGACCTTTCAGGACGACGTCCTGAATAGTTTCCGCGGTCATCGGTCTGTGATTGATGCGAGCTATAACGCGACTGCAAGTGATTTTCTCTCCGCATCGGGATCGTGAAGAGTGAGAAATGGCTGTGGATATGCGGAAGACAAGGAAATGCTAAATTGGAGCCAGTCGCTTCCGAACAACTAAACATGGCGCCTCAGATGCAACGATGGTATCGCACGTCGCGGCAGGCACTCTACGAGAAAAGCGTGACTCCAACTTCCTCGTTTAAGAGTTATATATGTCCGCAAAGAAGAGTGGCCTTGTCGTTGTCAGCGCGACGGAATATGTTTTGAAGTGAGACTTTGGTGCTTCACTTTGAGGTCACGTGACACCACTTTTGTTTCCTTTCTTTTTTTTTACGAAGTAAAAGACATAGGTGTGTAGGGGTGAGTGTGTACAATCATGTGGGGGAATCCGGACATAACGTTATGGCGTATACACCGCGCAGGGGAAAAACCCGAGTTAACGTTGACTGTCCGGGATTTGTGGTACCCCAAGAGATATATACAAGCCAAGATATCACAAAAAACCGCGGTAGGGAAAAAAAAGATTTAAGGCAGGTTTCGAGGGTGGCACGAACTTCGAGATATGCATAGTCCAAGTTGCGAAGAAATAGACTGCTGTTATAGCTTTAATAAAATGAAAACCTTGTTTGGTGTGCGTAAGCATGAAATTATATATATATTCTGTACTGTGGTGATATAAAGGTCTAGACACTTCTCTCGATTACTGTTCGGTGTCCAATCGTTTGTTTTACGACGGTGAATAGACTATTTTTTAGCAATTCCAGAGCCCCCCCGGGGGCGCGCGATGCACTATGGGAGAAGTGTGTACGTCCAAACCACTCAAGCGCGCAGGCTGTTTTCCGTCGCCCGCTGCTCGTGGCCGCCATGGCATCACAAAACGAAAAAAAAAATGAAAGGCATCCCCACATGTTGACTATTATTCCATCGAAATACTATGCATGTCTGAAGACACCGGCATGTGTATCTACGCATAAAATACGACAGGAATGATGCAGTCAGTGTCGCTATAACCAAGCCGACGTATACAGGATGTAGCAGTTAAGCGGCGTGCGAATTAATGATGACGTGCCGATACATGCAGTAAAACGGGCCATCGTGAGTAATGGAAGCTCGAACATTGAATTCATGAGTATTCAATGATTACTTGTTACTAAGTAGCACAATTAATGAATTGTACGTGATGGGGTGTAGCCAAACTGCAGAGAGGTTTTACAGTACTCAAGTACAGATATTCTTACTTTATTTCACAAGTCACGCGCTTTACAAAGAAGTGAGCACATTCTAAACACGTTTAAACAAAAAGGAATGGGACTCATTAGTGAGGTTCTTTGCTCTGATAATTTGCAGTTTCTTGGTACATGCTTTAAAGTTTCACTGTGGGTTCACCGAAAGTGGCGTTTTAATTTTGCGTCGGTGCATTATTCAAGTAATATTAAATGAGGAATTGTGATGTAATGCCACGCATGACATCAGGGAAAAAAGAAAAACTTGTTCACATAAGATGAGTAGTATTCTCAGCTGCAAGTCGATCGCCTCAAAGAGGCCGGGAACCTGCATATTGTTGCATCGGTTTGCGAAAATTGGTTCACATGGCAAAGAAAGATAAATATCGACGTATTTCACCCGCGAATAATGAAGTGTGTGTGTGTGGGGGGGGGGGGTTCGCCACCACCAATGAGATTAGTCGAATTTGTTCCCTTGTGCACAAGAAATCGCAAAGGGTCGACAGTGAGGTCTACTGCGGTGCAACAGCGGCAACGGTGCTCAGCTGCTGACCTGAAGGTCGCGGGTTCGATGCCTGCCATGGCAGTCGCATTTCGGTGGAGGCGATATGGTAGAAGCTTGCGTACTGTGCGATATCACTGTACGTTAAAGAACACTGCAGATGATCCGGAGCCCTCAACTACGATTTGAAAGATTGGAATGCCAGATATTAGTATTACTAGTCTGCTGTAACCCCACGAAAATTCGATCAGAGTCATGTCAATTGTTTTGTCAGTTGTTGTGTAGCAGGTGAACACAAATTTATTTCTCTTCTTTTTTTTCGTTCACATCGGCTATATACGTTGGTCGATGCGTCAACACGTGCACCAGCGAGCGTCGGAATTCATTTAATGGTGTAGTCTTATCTCCCCCCGCTATGTCAGTCATGCAAATGTGATTCCGTCTTCGAAATCACAGCAGTTTCATACCATCAACCTAATCAGACAAATTGAGAAATTGTGGAAGCATATCATGTCCCAAATAACGCCACACTTTGTGCAAGTTGACCTTCGGGGTTGTTACATGACAAGTAATTCGACTGTATTATTCAAATGTAAACAGGCCATTGTTTGACTTTTTGCGCCTCTTTATAACACGCACGGTGACCCTCACTTCTGAAATTTCTTTTTAGATGCGGAAGCATCTTATACTCGCGCCTTGTAGTGCGCCGTCCGCGCCGTCCGCACCGCTTCTCGAACATTCGACAGCTGACGCGCGCGCATGCGCCGTCGCGCCGTCGCCCACCATCTGTGCCGCGCGCGCTTCTCCTTCGAGAACATTCGACAGCTGACAGCGCATGCGCCGTCGCGCCGTCGCCATCTGTGCCGCGCGCGCGCTTCTCCTTCGAGAACATTCGACAGCTGACAGCGCATGCACCGTCGCGCTGTATATATACTCAAGGTCGGCGCTCGCTCGCTCAGTTGCCGCTCGTCCGTTGGTTCGTCGCAATAAATAAAACACCGCCCTTTCGCATACGTGCCGTACGTGTTCACTCATTTAACACCCCATTTCACAACCACGTAAACCAATTTAGCCATCGACCCAAGTAAGTCGCAATTTAACACCCGTTAACCAATTACATGCTTCCGCATCCTCCTCAGTGTTCCCCCGAGGGAAGCTGTGGGCAATTTTTTCTCACGCGTTAACTTACAGTAGTAAGGGTGCATGTATGGTGCGTGTATTCCTGAGCTTTCATGTCCTGCTTTTCTTTTTTTTTGCTCTAAGTGTTTTCCAACTAGTATTAATGCATGTTAGTAAACACTTATTGTCATTACATATATGGTGTGGGCAATGCGCACACTGTTGTTTAAATGGGTCTTATTTTAGTAAATTTCTACAGTACTCTTCAAAAATTGGAACCTCAAATAAAATTGGAGCCTCAAATTCTACTCGTCGACAATGTCAATGGACATCGGTTACGAATGCATCTGCAAATCTAAGACCGCTGGTGTACTTCATTGGCAACCGAGCTGTCTCTTCTTCTTGTATCATTTTTTTTTTTGCCGTAGAGCACCGGTGTCGAGGAAAACAAAAGGGTGACGTTTCTGAGCTGCTCAATGGATCCCACAGTGCAACAACTAACGGAACTAGTCGAGAGGCCCTCACAGCCCCGCCGCGGTGGTCTAGTGGCTAAGGTACTCGGCTACTGACCCGCAGGTCGCGGGCTCGAATCCCGGCTGCGGCGGCTGCATTTCCGATGGAGGCGGAAATGTTGTAGGCCCGTGTGCTCAGATTTGGGTGCACGTTAAAGAGCCCCAGGTGGTCGAAATTTTCGGAGCCCTCCACTACGGCGTCTCTCATAATCATATCGTGGTTTTGGGACGTTAAACCCCACATATCATTCAAGAAGCCCTCACAGCTAGACACTGAAGTTCGTGATTGAATTACGCAGCAATATGTTGCACTTTACCTAATTCACGGTGTCTAAGAAGTCCTGGAACAGCATAAGCGCAAATGTAAAGCGTGATGTAAGCCTTGTCGCGGCTGCTGCTCCGGCGCACCAAATTTTCCCGTAAGTGCTCGCGCGCTCGTTGGTGGCGCTGGTGTGCTTGAAAATGGTGATGTTTCGTGATTAGAAGGCTTGTCCAAGAAATATTCGCCCAACGTTAAGCTTCTAGCGAAGTTGTCAAGGTCTCGGAGCAAGTGGATTTCATAAAAAAAAACTTTGTGGTTGGACAGAAGCTTAGTCCTTTAGGTAGCAGTTTTTCTTCGTCAAGTGACAAACTCATGTCCGATAGGTTTACAATCACAGTGTCACAGAGTGTGTTCCTAGATGGGTGCTCGTTTGTACCGTTAGTGGTTTGTGGTGTTGCAGTGGTGTGGAATCATCTCGGGAAACGTGAAAATGGGGACATGGCCTCTTTTGTGTTTATGAATTTTTGTGGTCATGATGGCTTGGTATTTATTCTCTTCGAATTATGTTAACAGGGTGATTTCCTCGTTTGATTAAGTGTTGTGGCGGAGAATGGTGTTGGTCATAGTGACCAGTTTCTTTACCTGCTTATCCCTGTGATTGAGAGCGATTTGTGTTAATTTAGGAGATGCTTGAAGGAGGACATTTCTCTGTGTTGTTTGGTCGTGTTCGTTTAGGTTTGTAGCGGCTGGTGTGAGCGGAGAGTGTCATAGCCTTGGGGGCTATTCTAGCACCAAGATACACTTGCAATGTTGATTCATGCATTTCATGTCTAATTCGTTTGTCAGAGAGAGAGAGAGAGAGAGAGATAAAGATGCAAGGAAAGGCAGGGAGGTTAACCAGACGCGCATCCAGTTTGCTACCCTGCACTGGGGAAGGGATAAAGGGGAGAAAAGAGGTTGCAGGGAGAAGAGAAGGTACACACAATCACGAGCACACTCGGGGAGCACACACAGTCTACAGGCGGTCGCTCAAGTTTGTTGACTTTAGGTAAAGTAGCAGTGCTTTAGTTGCTTTCTGCGCAACTGAGGCAGATGCCCAAAGTCCTAGTATCCATACCTTTGTCAGAGAATTTTCATACTTTAAGGAAGGTGGCACTGAAACTGGGAAGCGATGAGCTGGGCTTACATTTTAGAGGTCAATCTTCTTTTGGGTTCGGTGATGGCACTGATGAAGTCCGCCGATTGTAGTTATGTCCGGCAGGCCTTCGTTGTTGTAGGGAGGATTTCATCGTTGGGCTCCCGGCGAGCATTGAGTGCAGAATATGTGTTTGTAGGGAGTTCCGGTCCTAGGGTCCGTAATAAAGGGACGTGGCTTCGTAGTTCGGCAGGCTTTCCTTTGAGGAGTAGTGTAGTGGTGCTGTCGTGTAGTGCTTTTGATTTCGACGTCCGTAATGGAGGAACGCGTGTTGGCGGTTCAGCAGACTTGCCCCCTAGTATCGGTACACTGTTGATGATGGTAAAGGGGTGCTTGTGGCTCGCGAAAGTCCCAGTTTCGCCGATCATCTGGAACTTGTCTGTGATGTTGGGTGGGTGTGGAGCTCCTGTAATATGTTGATATGCAAGGTTCTTGCCGTGGGTGTCTTGTTGTGAGGAACAGATATTGATGGGAGCTATGGGTTGAGTCGACCACCCCGTGGTAGCTTGGAAGTCTCCGCGTCTGAGTGCGCTCTTGAGGGTTTGGGCAATCAACGCGACACCCATAAAACTCGGATGAAGCCAATCCGCAGCAAGAAACCGCCTTGGTGGCAACTGCTTGCATTGATAACCGATGAATGACACTTTGCTGGAGCTTCGGCAGTAGGCCTTGACTGTCTCGTTGAATTGACGAGCGTCCCGGTTGAAGCGGTGCACGAATTGTTCGTTCGATCGTTCCAGGTGTAGGTTAAGCTAACGGGGCAGCATGCATAAAACAACGAGTCTTTCAAGTTCCTGGCGTGTCCTAAGCGTGTTGTTCTCGAGGCGACGAAGGTGGCGTAGCGATTCGTCTAGTCCGTACGACGCCAGATTGCTCGTACCGACGTGGAAAACGATTGTGGTCATAGTTCGTGGTATGCCAAACAGCTCTTTTTCGATGTCGAATATGCAGGCTCCGCGGATCGAAATGATCGCAAGTGTCACCTTCTCATGCGGGTTGAAATGCCGGTGCACATACCTTGTTTGCGAGTTTCTGATCATGGCTGATGTTGGTGCATGTTCAAGAAACTTCCATGAAATGTGCTCGGCTGGAGGTGTGGCTGTGGCAGGTCTTGACTTGTGTAGGCAGGCATGGTGGTGGAGTGGCCGTAGCGTTGCAAGTATTCAAGCAGATCCTCCGTGAGCAGTCACAGCGTGGTTTATTTCGACGTTTTAGCTAGAGTCTGGCCTTCATCAGGAATGAGGGTACAGTTTGTTGGTGCTCAGCTTTATGCAATATTAAATGAGAGAGAAAGAGAAGAAGGAAAGAAAGAAAAAAAAGCAATGAGAATATGAGGTGGACTCTCCCTGCCGCCCCCGTCCACCCTCTTTCCCTTCCCCCCCTATCTCCCTTTTATCCCCATTTTCCCTTTTTTATTTCTTCTTTTTATATTTTCTTCTGACGTTCACATTTAGGATGTCGACGATCTGCGTATCCTTCCTTCCACTAACGTATTTTCCCCGACCAGACGGCGCCGCATAGCTCTGGCGGTTCGGTGTGGGGAAAAAAAGAAAAAAAAGGCACCCAATGATGCCTAAATATTTATGGGAAAGATAGAATCCGAATTTCTGGCAGAAAGTTCCTTGAAACCACTCTTATACAGAAGATGCATAGACATCTTTCTTATTTGGACCCACAGCGAGGATGAACCTTTTAACTTTATCGACACTTACAACGCTGTACATCCGAACATACACTTCACACACACCTACTCGCAAGCAACCGTAAAATGTCTTGATGTTACCATAACCATAGAAGAAGACAAGTTTTCTACAACCCTTTACCGCAAACACACGGATCGACAACAACACCTCCATTGCCAGAGCGATCACCTGCGCCACTGTAAAATCAGTATTCCATACAGCCAGGTTCACCGGTTTAAGCGAATCTGCTCAAGAGACGCTGATTTTGACACGAGCTCACAGAGGCTAGAACTTATGCTCGATAAACAAAAATACCCCCACAGTTAATTGATGACGTCGTTCAGAAAGCGAGAAAACTGAAGCATGATGACTTACTTATGAAGCGACCACCGCAAGAAGACCGTCAACGAACAAACCTCTGTCTAACTTACAGCAAAATCTTCCCCAATGTAAACAAAATCCTTAAACGACATTACAACATTCTGGAACAAAGTGAACGTCTGAAACGTGCATTCGCATCAACTCCTGGCATCGTTTATTGACGACCACGCCACCTCAAAGACACACTTGTCCACTCTCAAATCAATACTTCACCTTCAAATAATTCATGCTGACATTGTTTTGAGTGACGTCTTGTATGTAAAGAGATGGGAGGAACAGACAAAGCAACCAGCACACGATCCAAGTTTTCGATGAACATACGAGGAAACCTAACATGCAATTCCACTAATGTGGTATAGCTACACGAATGCGACTTGTGCAGTATCCAGTGCATCGGACAAACATAAACACCATTTTAGATTCGTTTCAATAATCACAAAGCCCATGCGAAATCAGCCCCATGTCTACCTTTATCAAAACATCACCACCTTCCCGACCATGCATTCGACAAAATATCAGTAAAACTCTTAGAAACGAGATTTAAATCAAACCGAGAACTTGAAAAACGAGAGTCATGCCTTATTCACCTATTTAACGCCCTCAATAGAGGAATAAATGAGAATTCGGGCACACTTGCAGCAATTAAAGCATTAGAACACAATAACTGCAATAATGACAATATTAACTGAACTCACGGCACTGCACCTGCGATGGGCACTGAAAAACTCAAAATATTTCCAAGTGTAACTACTCTTCTTAAGTACAGCTGTGTTTCCCGTTTCTACCTTACGATACAAGTGCCCAGCATGACATGCCAAACAGCGACCCTGTGCACAATCGGGAGGCCCCTACCGCATGCGTGATCCAGAAGCGGGCCAGAAGTGACATTGCACCCGCTTGCCAGCCTCTGCGGCAATACGCTGCGCCCCTTTTTCAACGACGAGATGTCCACGAGGCGCTGAGTTTTTAAAGGCTTAAACTTCTTAAAGAAAGCTCTTTTTCCCCACACTGAGCCGTCAGAGCCATGCGGCGCTGTCTGGTCGGGAACAATACGTTAGGGAAAGGAAGAATACACAGACCGCGGACATCCTAAAAGTGAACGTCAGAAAAAAAAGAAAAGAAAAAAAGAGGGGAAAAGAAGAGAAAGGAAGGGAGAAGGGAAAGTGGAAAGTCAGTGGAACGGGGTGGCCAGGGGGAATCCTCCTCGTATTCTCATTGATTTTCTTCCTTTTCTTCTACTCGCTCTAATTTATTCTTGTATAAAGCTGAGCACCAACAAATTGTACCCTCAATCCTGATGAAGGCCAGACTCTGGCTGAAACGTCAAAATAAACCACGTATAACTGCTCACGGAGGATATATATATATATATATATATATATATATATATATATATATATATATATATATAAGGGAAACAAGTGTATACTTAAGGGCTTGTTTTTCGTGTTTTACACAATATTAATGAGATCTAACAGACAATAATGCGAAGATGCGAAGAAAGGTATAGGGGAAGTTATTAGGCCAATTGTAATGTAAATTAGAAGAAAGAAAAGTGGGTGAAAAGATAACTTGCCGTGGGCGTTATTCGAAGGTCGCAGGTTCGGATCCTGCCCACGGCAAGTTATCTTTGCACCCACTTTTCTTTCTTCTCATTTACATTACAATTGGCCTAATAACTTCCCCTATACCTTCCTTGGCATTATTGTCTGTGAGATCTCATTAATATTGTGTAAAACACGAAAAACGAGCCCTTAAGTATACACTTGCTTCCCTTCTTCATTAACGAGGGTCTCGTACTGGCAGCCTTGGTGCCTCTAGGTTGTATACGGTGGACTATTGGTCAGCTGCCAATTAGTAATAGGTTCACGTGCTACGTGACGCCAAACAGGCTCATAAAGAGTGTACCACACTCGCCGCCATGGCTACTAGTGGCGCTGACTGACACTCCCACGTTTAAATTGACATAGATACCCAATAAAGTGGCTGGGGGGATGGCTGTCGTGGTAGCTCAGTGGTAGAGCATCGAACGTGTTATTCGAAGGTCGCAGGTTTGGATCCTGCCCATGGAAAGTTATCTTTTCACCCACGTTTCTTTCTTCTCATTTACATTACAATTGGCCTAATAACTTTCCCTATACCTTCCTTGGCAATATATATATATATATATATATATATATATATATATATATATATATATATATATATATATATATATATATATCTATATATATATATATATATATATATATATATATATCTATATATATATATATATATATACTACTACTGTCCCACTACTGCTGATATATACTACTACTTTCCCACTACTGTCTGATCGTACCGGCTTAAAGCCGGTACGCACCGATGATCTCACCAGAGAAGGATTGGCCACCCTGGTGCAGTATCTGGCCACCCCCTCCCGTAGGCATTCGTCAATTAACTCACGGCCCTCAGTCCCCACCAGCTGCGGAGCAACTGACCACGGCGGCGGTCAGATCTGCAAAGCAGCAGAGGGTGCTAGGAATCTCTGGATACGGACAGGCCACCATTGGAACTTGAACTTAGCAACGTTTAACGTTAGAACATTATCTAGTGAGGGAAGTCTAGCTGTATTATTCGAGGAGCTAGAAGGCATTAAATGGGATATAATAGGGCTGAGTGAGGTTAGGAGGACAGATGAGGCCTATACTGTGCTACAGAATGGGCACGTCATTTGCTATCGGGGCTTGGCAGACAGAAGAGAACTGGGAGTAGGGTTCCTAATTCACAGAAACATAGCTGGCAACATAGAGGATTACTATAGCATTAAAGAAAGGGTGGTAGGCATTGTAATTAAACTGAATAAAAGATACAAAATGAAGGTAGTACAGGCTTACGCGCCTACATCTAGCCATGATGACGCTTCAGTTGAAAGCTTCTATGAAGACGTGGAATCGGCAATGAGTAAGGTGAAAACACATTATACTATAGTAATGGGCGACTTTAATGCAAAGGTAGGGAAGAAGCAGGCTGGAGACCAGGCAGTAGGAGATTATGGCATCGGTACTAGAAATGCCAGAGGAGAGCTACTAGTAAAATTCGCAGAACGCAATAATTTACGGATTTTGAATACCTTCTACCGAAAACGTGGAAACCGCAAGTGGACATGGAGGAGCCCTAATGGCGAAAATAAGAACGAGATAGACTTTATAATGAGTGCACACCCAGGCATCGTGCAGGATGTGGAAGTGGTTGGCAAGGTAAGATGCAGTGACCATAGAATGGTACGGGCTCGAATCCGCCTAGACTTGAAGAAGGAACGACAGAAACTGATACGCAAGAAGCAAATCAATGAGCTAGCACTGAGAGGGAAAGTACAGGAATTCAGAGTGTCACTGCAGAACAGGTACTCTGCTCTTAGCGAGGAAACCAGCCTTAGCGTAGATACAATGAATGATAATCTGACGAGTATCATCACGGAGTGTGCAGTGGAAGTTGGAGGCAGGGTAGCTAGACAGGACACCGGCAAGCTTTCCCAGGAAACGAAGAACCTAATTAAGAAGCGTCAAATCATGAAAGTGTCAAGTACAACAGACAAAATAGAACTGGCAGAGCTTTCGAAGCTGATTAATAGACGTAAAGTATGCGATGTAAGAAGGTATAACATGGAGAGAATTGAGCACGCTCTGAAAAACGGAGGAAGCGTCAAAGCAGTGAAGAGGAAACTTGGGATAGGCAAAAGGCGGATGTATGCACTAAGGGACAAAGAAGGCAAATTAACTACCAATATGGATAGGATAGTTAAAATAGCGGAGGAGTTTTACAGAGATCTGTACAGTAGCCGAGACAACCACGACCTTAATACTATAAGAACTAGCAGTAACCCAGACGACACCCCACCGGTAATGATAGAAGAAGTCAGAAAAGCTTTGGAGAGCATGCACAGAGGCAAAGCTGCTGGTGAGGATCAAGTAACATCAGATCTGCTGAAAGATGGAGGACAGATTGTGTTAGAAAAACTAGCCACTCTATTTACGAGGTGTCTCCTGACGGGAAAAGTACCAGAGTCTTGGAAGAACGCTAACATCATCTTAATACATAAGAAAGGAGATGACAAAGACTTGAAGAATTACAGGCCGATCATCTTGCTCTCTGTAGTATACAAGCTATTTACAAAGGTAATTGCTAGCAGAGTAAAGAAAACATTAGAATTCAATAAACCAAAGGAACAAGCAGGATTTCGAACAGGCTACTCAACAATTGACCACATTCATACTATCAATCAGGTAATAGAGAAATGCTCAGAGTATAACCAACCACTATACATAGCCTTCATAGATTACGAGAAGGCGTTTGATTCAGTAGAAATATCAGCCGTCATGCAGACACTGCGGAATCAGGGCGTAGATGAAATATATATAAACATTCTGGAAGAAATCTACAGGGGATCAACTGCTACCATAGTGCTTCATAAAGAAAGCAACAGAATACCAATAAAGAAGGGTGTAAGGCAGGGGGACACAATCTCCCCAATGCTATTCACTGCGTGCTTACAGGACGTTTTCAGAAGCCTAGAATGGGAACAGTTAGGGATAAGAGTTAATGGAGAGTACCTCAGTAACCTGCGCTTCGCCGATGACATTGCATTGCTGAGTAACTCAGGGGACGAATTGCAACTCATGATTACGGAATTAGACAAGGAGAGCAGAAAGGTGGGTCTTAAAATTAATATGCAGAAAACGAAAGTAATGTACAACAACCTCGGAAAGGAGCAGCGCTTTGCGATAGGTAATAGTGCACTTGAAGTTGTAAAAGACTATGTCTACTTAGGGCAGGTAATAACCGCAGAGCCTAACCACGAGATTGAAGTAACTAGAAGAATAAGAATGGGGTGGAGCACATTCGGCAGGCACTCTCAAATTATGACAAGTAGATTGCCACTGTCCCTCAAGAGGAAGGTATATAACAGCTGTATCTTGCCGGTACTTAGCTACGAAGCAGAAACCTGGAGACTCACAAAGAGGGTTCAACTTAAATTGAGGACGACGCAGCGAGCAATGGAAAGAAAAATGGTAGGTGTAACCTTAAGAGACCAGAAGAGAGCAGAGTGGATTAGGGGACAAACGGGAGTTAAGGATGTCATAGCTGCAATAAAGAAGAGGAAATGGACATGGGCCGAGCATGTAGCACGTAGACAGGATAACCGCTGGTCATTAAGGGTCACCAACTGGATTCCCAGAGAAGGGAAGCGGGGTAGGGGGAGACAGAAGGTTAGGTGGGCAGATGAGATTAAGAAGTTTGCGGGTATAAATTGGCAACAGCAAGCACAGGACCGGGTTAACTGGCGGAACATGGGAGAGGCCTTTGTCCTGCAGTGGACGTAGACAGGCTGATAATGATGATATATATATATATATATATTAGGAATTTGGAGATGAGTGCAAATAACTGACGAAATTGTTTCTTATCAAATATAAATATTTGAACACTATTTTAATGAGAGATATGTGTCAAGAAGATTGACATATGAGCGAGTTAACTAGACTAACACCATAAGTACATGTACGCTGTTGAAATAACACGTTAATTGTAATATTCAAACAAGAGTGAGATAATCAAACAATACATTGTGTACCATACATCGCACATGCATTTCGTACTTGCACTTTTTGACAATGCATCAGTGCACGGTAGCGCGTGCGCGGGTCAGTTTACTTTCACAAAAACGAAATATAATGGCTTAACCATTAGCTTTCACGTCGACACCACCCGTGGCGGGTGGATAGTTTCGTCTATTTTGCATGGGCATGCGCACGTGAGATTTCGTGCCTTCTTTCTCCGTCGTTCGGCACCTGTTGATTGATAGTAGACGTTTGTGATGCAGTGACTGACTTACTTCTTGGTGCGTGTTTTGCATGCTCTGCCATTTACAATGAATAGTTGCCAACTAGCTCAACTCTTTTACCCCCGCCTACTCCGTACTCCCCGTGCACCTATACTCATGGCATCAGCCCTGCATTGTATGCGCAAACGTGTATACGTAACATGACGGGCCTTCACCGACTTCACGGCAAAGTGCCGCATGGCCGAACACAAAGAGGTCGTGTTTGCCGACTCAGGAGGAAGTTTAGGCCGTGAAACGATAGCTTAAACAGTAAAAAGGGGAACAGACGAGGAAGAGTTAAAAGCTTACAAACCTCCAAAAAGAATGCAGCACGGTTGGAAGACTCGGCCGGGAAATACTGCGCCGCCAGCCGATAGAATAAGCAGCGCAAAGTCGAAAGCCAGAAGGAGAAAAAAAAAGCCACGCAAAACAACGACGCTCGTGTCCTCCGAGTGGGCGCCTCGGGAAACCACAAAGGCGAATATAATCCTCTCGGGAGCATTGTTGAGCGGAAAGTGCACCGCACTGTTTATCTGTTTTGTTCGTTCGGCACAGCACCTGCAGGACCGCGTCCTGGAATACAGGGCGCTTTGACGACGACAAAAAAAAAACTCATTATACGGTGGCCTCGATACGTGAAAACCGCCTCAGAAGAATAGAATAACAATTTCTGGAGTTGGTTCTTACGTACGTCCGATTGACTTTCCATATGAACACACACACACACAAACACACACACACATACACACATACGAACACGCAAACACACACACACGCACGCACACAATTAATTGACACGTGTATACGTTCTAGAAGCAAGCGCTTCCACACATACGGACAGACATCTATGTCTTAATTTGTATTGAAGACTGATTTTTCTCTGCACTAGCTTAAAGGAAGAAACAGCCTCACACTTTTATGCTGATGAGGATATGCTGAAGACCTTGAACCCTCACGACGTCTTCTTTTCCTTCTTCATCTTTCTATCCATCCATCCATCTATCCATCCATCCATCCATCCATCCATCCATCCATCCATCCATCCATCCATCCATCCATCCATCCATCCATCCATCCATCCTCATCCATCCATCCCATCCATCCATCCATCCGTTCGTCCATCCATCCATCCATCCATCCGTTCGTCTATCTATCTATCTATCTATCTATCTATCTATCTATCTATCTATCTATCTATCTATCTATCTATCTATCTATCTATCTATCTATCTATCTATCTATCTATCTATCTATCTATCTATCTATCTATCGATCTATCTATCTATCTATCTATCTATCTATCTATCTATCTATCTATCTATCTATCTATCTATCTATCTATCTATCTATCTATCTATCTATCTATCATATCTATCTATCTATCTATCTATCTATCTATCTATCTATCTATCTATCTATATATCTATCTATCTATCTATCTATCTATCTATCTATCTATCTATCTATCTATCTATCTATCTATCTGTCTATCTATCTATCTATCTATCTATCTATCTATCTATCTATCTGTCTATCTATCTAGCTATCGATCTATATATCTATCTATTGAATTAATATTATTATTGTTAGTATTATTTATTAATATATTAAATGAATAAATTATTAATCAGGAACGAAGTGGCACGTATTGCTCAATGGAAGCACTGCTTTATGTGAAATTCGTGTCAGTTAATCCCTGTTCTTCCTCCTTCAATCCTCCTTCATGTCAGTTCAACCCTGAGGAAATATTTTGTTATGTGATATTGTTTGATGAGGCCAATAGATTTTACGAAAACCTTTTTTATTGTTTTTCATTGATTCTTTTTCGTTCGCTTCAGCCGATTTACTATGTCATGACATGATCTACGGCGTACGCCTAGGTATAATTTGACGCTGCCAGTCAGCATTTACAGTGCAGTCGAGCAACGGCCGGGCGCACACATAATATAAGTCGAATATCAGAGGAAAGCAAAAAAAAACCAAGGCTGTATCATTACTCGATCTCGAACTGGAACAACATTTGTTGTATAGATACCTTCTTCTCGTTGAACGATTGAGCCCATCTATTACGATGCCTGCACACACTTACAAGTCTACAATATTTTCGCTAATCGCCAATTTTCGCCGGCAGGAACCACTCGCACGCACCTAAACGTATACGTACAGCGCAGACAAGTCACTATCTCTCCCCTCTATCCACCTATTCCACAAAAAAAAAAAACTTCCATCGCTTACCGACCGATTCAAACATACCCGAAGCGAGCGCCATTAATTGACGAACCACCAGTCGATGGAAAGAATAAGTACCCTCCTCTCCTAATGAAGACGAAGCAGTAAATGCAGAATCCCATCAGGATAAATGCATGGTGGCCTACATGTACATTATATGCAGTATTCACATATAAACGCACATACATGCAACGAACCCCATTGATGCCCCGTCGCATCCCGCACACAGTTCATCCCTCTATTGCTTTCGCTTCTTCCCTAATACCGCCCGGGGTTTCATTAGCGCTCGCTCGCTGAGCGTGGCATCCCGCCTGCGAGCGAGCGTTTACGCATTGATTGCCATCTGGGAAGTATACTAATCACTCCACGAGCTGTCACGACCGTTTTATACATTATGGCCCCGGGATGCTCACACGTATAGCTGCGCCACGCGGGCACTTTTGGAAACGACGCCCCCGGGGCCACACAGACGCGCCGCCACGGGCATCAGCTAAGTGCTCTTAAAGATCGGCTTGACTATGCGTATTACGTATAAATTGTGCAAAGTATATGCACACACTAGGCTTAAGCGCTTGAGGCAAAATACTTCCACAGGGACTCCCTGCGGTGGAAGGATGGGGTCTACGTAAGACTGGTGTTTTGACGGAAAGTAAAAGTTCATAAAGACCTGGTGGGCTTGCTTTGAGGTTACGCAATGAATGAGCCACCGTACACGATTAATCATAGGGTTAGTCATAGATTGAAAAATGCGGAGAGTCTAAACCCCTTTAAGGTTTAGAGTTGCTGAAAGTTTAAACTTGGGGATGATAAATTGCACTTTGTAAGGCTTAAGCAGCGGCATATGTTCCATGTTCCATATGTATTTTGGTCAACACTTTTTATATTGAGTAATATACTAACTTTAACCGATTTTAAACAAAAGCAATAAAACATTTATCAGGTAGCTGTTGATGCATGAAGTTTGGTTGTTCTACGTGGGAAGTTTTGATTTCTTAAGGAACTTCGCGCGACATGAGTGAGGAGTTGCCTTTGAATATGCGACTGCTTTGGACTAATCTTGACCAGACGTGGTACAGATGTGTAAGTTGTGAGTGAAATGCTTTTCTCTGTAAGGGCTTCGCTGAAGTACGCAAGACACCTCGGGGAACGTGCCTCAATAGGTTTTGTGGCTGTATACTGTCACGTACAAAAAAGGGAGATTGATGAACCCTCGGTGATTATGAATTTGTTGGCCGCCGACAAAACAAATTAACATTATTTATTTGCTCAAAGATTACGCACTTATCAGTTGCATGAGAAGTCGTATGAAATAAATGTCATATAGATGTCATATAGTACGAGTTTTCGCTCCAAAACAGCACTACATTGAAGGGGCTGATTATGAAGTTCACGACACTGAGTGTCATCTGAAATTTCTTTTTTAAAAGTCAAGCCTCATGACAGCGTTTTTCAGTGACCACGAATGAAGCATGCAGCTCACCGAAAATCTGTTGCGGGATTCTTCAGAGGGAGAAGAATATAATAGCTGTGTTTTGTAATGTCTGCAAGTCGTTGACTGTTACACCATTGATTGGAGTGCCGCTGACAATATATACAGTGCTCCAAAATAGATCGTTTTTCCTTAAAATATGGGTTTGATTTTCCTGTCACCCACGAGTCACCTATCAGTCACTCCAGTCACCTTCCTGTAGACTCGACCTTTCTGTATACCTGGTCTGCAGTTTTTCTGCAGACGCCGAGCAGACGGCAAACAGATTTTTCTGATAATGTGCATCCAGAGTGCATGCTCGTAGACGCAGGTAACATATATGTATGTATATACAAAAATTTGGATGGTTCAACATTTGATGATGATGATTTAATGGGTTCCGCCTTTCAGTCACTTATCAGTCACTTACCAGTTAGCCGTGCAAACCTCGTCTGCAGATTTTCTGCAAATGAAGAGCAGAGGGCAAGCAGACTTGTCTGTTAATCTGAGCCCTTTGAGCGCTTATGTGGATGGATATAGTACATACGTATAGATTTATACATTCTGGGTCATGACATAAACGAACTTGACCTTTCAGTCACCTATCAGTCACCCACCAGTCACCCCCCTACAGACCTGACTTGCAGATTTTCTGCAGACGCCGAGCAGACGGCAAGCAGACTTGTCTGTTTATGTAGGCCCTGTGAGTCTGTGTGTAGATGTATATAATATATACATATATATCTACACGTCATGGGTCATGACACATTTTATATCAATAACTAAATGGGCTTCACATTTCAGTCACCCACCAGACACTCTAGTGACCGTAGTCTGCAGATTGCCGGCAGAAAGGCTTCAGCTTTTCTGCATCCCCATGCGACAGCCTCTAAGCTGTTATGAATGTAACTAATTAAAAGAATTTGGCACAATTGACCAATGTAGACTAAAAAATCTGTGTATTTTATTGTTACCTTATGGTCGCCATAATTCAGCACGCATTTTGCGTGCGTATAAACGTGAACTTTCGAAGCATAAGAATTTTCTTACCGGCGCTCAATAGCCGATGAAAATACCATGGCTATATATAGCGGGTGGTCGGTGTTAGGTTGTGAAGTGCGAGCAGTTATGTGCTTGGTATTTACTTTGCTGTTGTGCTGTTTGTGTGTTGGGCACGTGTTTGGTGGGTGTATGGGTGGCATTATATCCTTCGGTGCTGCCCGTTCCCGGAATGTTTGTTCTGTCACGCAAATGATAGCAATGTAATACTTTTTGTTCACCGTGACAAAACACTGTCGATATTCTGCAGAAATCCTGCAGAATTTCCGTTGGCACTCTGCAGATGTTCCGCAGATATTCTGCAGACATGCTGCATCCTACTCGACTACAAGTGATCCGCAGACTTTCTGCAGAACGGGGGTACCAATTGCCTACTCGGAGGTGATAGGAGGTAACAGAAAGTTTGTTCCTTGTCTACATATATTCCGCCTCCCAGGTGACTGCTGCTCTGTAGAATTTCTGCAGATATGATGCAAGTTGTTTTGTAAGGGTTGATCATTTATAAAAACTACTGAGACGTCGTCTAGGTCTCCGTAATACTGATTTGAAGCCAACTGGCAGCAGTAACAAGACTACTAACTCGTTTTTCTATTATCGCGATTAATACGCCAGTTTAACGTAGGAGCACCCTATGAGATCACAACATCGAAGTAGATTATAAACCACACGATATAAAACGCCGTGACCATGATCTGTGAGCAGGTGAGAAGGAGTGCCATGCTGTAGAATTATGTCGTAGAGCAGAAAGTCGGAAACGTCAATCATGCAGCTTGTCGGCAGCACTCGAGTGATTTCATACTTAGTGGCACAATCCGTGGCAACTTCGACCTATTTATTTCCATTTGTCGAAGTAGGAAAGGGGCATAGCAAGTCCAACCCCACTCAATAAAACAGCTTGGCTAGAACTTCAATAGACTGAAGGAGACCGGCAGGGTAGTCGGCTTCTTTCGGCGATGGCAGAAGTCGCAGGCTGCAACGTAACGGTGAACGGAGCCATAAAGACCCTTCCAAAATACTCCCTGGAGATGCCTAAACGTCCAGAAGTTGGAACATCATGGAGTTCCATGAACATGTGTGTGCAGATGACGTGGTACGACGAGCAAAAGTTCCGCGTCATCGGGGTGTAAAGTGCGGCGATACAAAACATTGTATGAAGCAGGAACCTGCTAAGTGAAGGGTCAGTGATGCCCGATTGCCCGATTGAAGGTGGTCAGTGATGGAAAGCCGCGGTAGATCTCGGTGTTGTTCGCGCGCCACGTGCAGAAAGCCTGTGATGAATAAGATGCAGACATCGAATTCCAAGTCGGGGGAGATGGGTGGATCAACGATGTGTTGGGTTACCCAGTCGGCATCGCTGTGCAGCTTGCCAGATTTGTACACAGCCGAGAACGTGTACTCCTGTAATCGTAGTGCCCAACGGCTGTCTTCCTGTAGGGTCCCTAAATGTTCACAGCCAGCAATGCGCATGATAATATGTGATGACTGCGAATGGACGTCCGCAAAATTATGAATGAAATTTCGCGGTGGCGCAGGCGAGGGCTGGGCATTCCCGCTCAGTGATAGAAAAATTTTTCTTCGTCTGCGAGAGGTCGGACGCTAGGGGGCTGAGCCACTCGGACGCCTCTCGAATGGGCTCTGCCAGTTTTTCACTTTCGCGGCTGAATAAGGACAACCACAGGATTCAAGGCCATCACAGCTGTCGCCAGACGATCACCCGATTCGTCCGATGCCAGGATATACCAGGTGGGCCTACTTCTTTTTTGAGCCGTGACACTTCTTTCAAGTTCCCACAACGGCGTCGTTCTAGCTACGCCATCGCAGTGCCGACGCAGTGCCATCGACGCGCTGGCAACTAGGCGACAAGCCAGGCCCCCGGCTTGTTCGAAGCCTGCGAAATGAATGTTGCGAAAATTGAGGGGGAGACGCTGTCTTCCAAAGAGTACAACGACACTCAAGGGTGGGTTGTGGCCCATGAACGACGCAAGAAGGCAAAAGACAAGAGAAACGCGGAACCAGCCACGAACGCGGGAGGTGCGTCCATGGAGGCGTCTCGGAGACTGAAGGATTTTTTGCATCGCCGTCCAGTGCCAGAAGAACCGCAACTACCAGAAGACGATTACGGGGTTGTAATGCGCCCAGGAGGAGGTCTGGACTTGACGCGACAGAGTCTAGCGCTCATAAGAGACTGTGTTCTACGAGCGGCAAAATTACAGCCTGACATTGCTGGGAAAGATACTCTCAGAATCAACATGCGACAAAATACCATGATCATTAGCACACCTAGTCTGGCCAATGCGAAGGAATACAGCAACATCAAGAAAATTATGATCAATGACAAGAGCTATGCTACAGTCGCTTATGTAACAGCACCAGAAAACACATCCAAAGGGGTTATCCACGGAATACCGAAGTATGATAATCAAGAAGACATAGAAAAAAGCTTGGTCAATCAGAGGAACCCGACGATTCTACATGCACGACGTATAGGACTTACGGACTCAGTGGTCATTGTTTTCGAAGGGTTGTTTGTGCCGTATTTTGTATACTACCGTGGTGCCGAATATAGGTGCTTCCTATACAAGAAGCAATATGCACTACTTGTGGTCGAATGGGACATCGGGCGGATGTCTGCCCACAGCCTGACAGAAATGCCGTGGTTGTGGGGTGCTCAATCCAACGGAAAACCACCAGTGCGTCCCTAGGTGCAGCCTTTGCGGGAAAGGTCATCTTACAGGGGACAAAAAATGCAAAGAACGGTTTAGGACCCCGTACCTTTTGAAGAAAAGATGGTGAGAAAAGGAACCACAACAAGGCGATGAACGAAGAGAAATGAAGATTTTGTCGAACACTAGAGCAACACAGGCATTGAGGGAAGGGTATTCACCAGAAAATCCAACGGAGGAGAAGGGCAACGCCACCCAGGACAGAGGGGGACGACGCAGAGATCGTTCCAGCTCCTTCCCGCGACTCGCCGAAGGGGAAAGAGAAGGGACTCAACACGAACCCAGATCCACATCCAGATCAAGGTCCACTCGTCAACACAGATCCATTGATTGATTGATTTGTGGGGTTTAACGTCCCAAAACCACCATATGATTATGAGAGACGCCGTAGTGGAGGGCTCCGGAAATTTCGACCACCTGGGGTTCTTTAACGGGCGCCCAAATCTGAGCACACGGGCCTACAATATTTCCGCCTCCATCGGAAATGCAGCCGCCGCAGCCGGGAATCGAACCCGCGACCTGCAGGTCAGCAGCCGAGTACCTTAGCCACTAGACCACCGTCAACACAGATCCAGGTCACGGGCCAAATCCAAGACAAGGGCAACGACATCACCTCAAGGACAGTCCCACGAGGGTCCTGGCGGCGGTCGGGGCAGTCAACAAATGGTGAGCTGGGTGGGCGAGGTATCAGGGGAGTCTCTCCGGTCTGGGAGTTTGCCTGAGGTTGTGGCAGAAGGGTCTACCCTAGGCCAAGAGCTAAACCATATTAAGAAAATGCTAGAGCAACTTACCCGTGAAAACGCGAAACAGAGAGACGAAATAAAACAACTAAAGGAAGAGAACTCTAAACTCAGGCAAAATCAGCTGCGCGAGTCAACTAGCTCCATAGCATCGTGTAGTCGAATTTTAACTCCAGCGCCTGCAAAGGAGTCAGGAGTGCATGCAGCGAAACGAAGAGCAGAGGAAATATCTCCTGTAGAAAATGAAGACCTCTCAAAACCCCTCGAAAAGAAAGTCGAGAATATCATTAGGAGAACTTACTAAGGTAATGCAACAACAATTCGCAGGATTGCAGCTGCAGCTCGTAGAAATAAAACAAAGAATAGATAGCATAGAAAATCGACTAACGCTGGTGGAGAACACACAAACAGATCTGAGGTCTATAGGAGCAGGCCCGGTTAAAACTACTACTAAACCCTACAACCGGCCGACTACGACCGAAGTAATCTAAATCGCAGGGGAAGGGACCGTTCTTAGACATGGCACGACGTAATCAGTACAAAATTTGGCAGTGGAACTGTCGTGGGTATCGCCGGAAACGGGGTAACTTACAACAGTTCCTAAACAGAAAGGAGGCACCAGACGTCATCGCCTTACAGGAAACTGGAGGAATGGCTAAATTGTCAAATTACAAATCCTATGGTACCCCTGATGAAAAAACGTCCATAACAATCCTCGTGCGAAGAAATCTCACGGTGATAGAACATGATACGGAAATCTGCGATGTCGATCATGTTCTTGTTGAGTTAGTTCCATCGCAGAAGATAGGTGAAAGTCTATTCATATTAAATGTCTATAGCAGCCCTAGACAAAAAACCAAATTTAGGTCACTTTTTAGAAAAACGATCAGCATTACTAAAAAGCAAGCATTGGTTATAATAGGAGATTTCAACGCGTTGCATGCGGCATGGGGTTATGACAAAGAAAACATCAAAGGTAGAAATCTCTGGATCGACGCCCAACAGGAGGGCCTTACGTTAATAACCGATCCCCTTTTCCCAACTAGGATTGGAAACAGCGTATCCAAAGACACGTCTCCTGACCTCACGTTTACTAAGAATATCATCGAACCTTATTGGCTTAATACACAAGAAAATATGGGCAGTGACCACTATATAATTGAGACCACGTTCAAAGCAGGTCCACGTAAAAGAGGAGGCAAAGAATGAAGGATGGTTGAATGGAATAGCTTTAGAAAAATCAGAGAGAAGGAAGCGTGCGATGTCATCGAAGACTTAGATGAATGGCTAGGGAACCTTAAGTAAAATATTCAAATCGCGACTAAGATCGTACCAAAAACAGAAAGACTAGAAAGCACAGACAGTAAGCTCCTACATATGTGGGAGGCAAAAAAGAGCCTAGAAAAACGGTGGAAAACACAAAAACACAACAAACGCCTTAGAAAAAGGATAGCCACCCTCAGTAAAGATATTGAGAAGTACGTAGAGCAACTATGCAGACAACAATGGGAGGAAAAGCGTGATGCGATGGAAAAACAAATAAGTCTCTCTAAAACATGGAACCTGTTAAGATGTCTGATAGACTCGGAAGCGAGCAAGACAGCACAACAACAAAACTTTATTAGACTTGTCCATAAATACAAAGGCACGGAGGAAGAACTGATTGAAGAAATCAGACAGAGATACACTGGGGATACAACCAAAGAGCAATTAAGCTAGTACAAAGGTAAAGAAAATGATTCCCTAGACCGACCCATATTAGAGGCCGAGGTACGATCGGAACTAATGAAACTGAGCACAACATCAGCCCCGGGCCCCGATGGTATCACAAATAAAACGCTCAGAAACTTAGACGACAAATCTATCACAGCCCTCACCGAATATATGAACAAGTGTTGGGAAAAAGGTAAGATACCCAAGCAATGGAAAACGGCAACAATCATAATGATTCCCAAGCCAGGCAAGAAACTAGATCTTGATAATCTTAGGCCTATTTTCCTGACATCCTGCATAGGAAAGTTATTAGAGCATGTCATCCGAACTCGCCTGTCAAATTATATGGAAGACAATGAGCTCTTTCCTCATACGATGGTAGGCTTCAGAGCGAAATTGTCAACACAGGACATTATGCTTAAGATTAAACACCAAATAATTGATTCGGGTCTCAATACACACGACAAAAAGGTAATAGTTGGCCTAGATCTTAAAAAGGCATTCGATAATACATCACATAAAGCTATACTTGCCAATCTTCAAGCGTTAGGGGTAGGAAAAAGAGTATACGATTATATAAAAGACTTTTTAACTGACCGGACTGCAATGAATAATACTAGGTGGAGCAGAATCCCAAGAGTTTAGTCTGGGCAGCAGAGGTACGCCGCAAGGCTCAGTTCTATCCCCCTTTCTTTTTAACGTGGCCATGATAGGTCTCCCTACCAGACTGAAGGAAATTCCAGGACTCCACCATAGCCTCTATGCAGATGACATTACCTTATGGGTAGCAGAGGGTAGTGACGGATACATAGAGGAAACTTTACAGACAGCAGTGAATGTTGTAGAAGAATATGCCATCCATACAGGATTACAAGGTTCACCGGAAAAATCGGAACTTCTCTTTTATAGCCCGACATGTAGGGGTCGGAAAAGCATCCAGGAAAAACCTAACATTAAAGTCTTTGTTGGAAAAACGCAAATACCTACGGTCGAAAGCATAAGAATTCTGGGACTCCGAATCAGCTTAAACGGGCACAACGGAGAGGCGATTAGAATACTTGAAACCAGTGCGCAGCAAACTATGCGCCTACTTAAACGAATTGCAAACCGGCACTATGGTATGAAGGAAAATAATATGATAAGACTGGTACAGGCTTTTGTCATCAGTCGTATTGTATATGTGATTCCGTACCTCAGACTGCAAGTGGCCGAGAGAGAAAAGATTGACAGAATCATTAGACGAGTTTTCAAACAGGCGATCGGACTTCCAATTACTACCTCTAATGATAAATTACTTCAATTAGGGCTTCACAACACATCAGAAGAGCTTATAGAAGCTCAAAGAATCGCACAATATGAAAGACTAACGCAGAGTAAAACAGGTAGAGCCATACTAGAGCAACTAGGTATAAACTACGCAAATCAATTTGGCGCCAAAAAGGATATCCCGTATAAAATCAGGAAATGTTTAGTTATCTTACCGATTCCAAAAAACATGCACCCCGAACATCACAAAGCAAGGATAGCTGAAATAGCGAAAAATATACATAACAACGTAAAAGATTTACCGGAAACAACATACGTAGACACGGCCAAATACAAAGGAAATGACAACATGACTATAGCAGTAGTAGACTACAAAGGAAATCATAAGACAAGCGGCTCGGTG
This sequence comes from Rhipicephalus annulatus, assembly GCA_013436015.1. Classification (NCBI taxonomy): domain Eukaryota; kingdom Metazoa; phylum Arthropoda; class Arachnida; order Ixodida; family Ixodidae; genus Rhipicephalus; species Rhipicephalus annulatus. The sequence continues at coordinate 76,534 of WOVY01012212.1, forward strand.
AGAACGAGCTTTGCAGAAGAGGCGGAGGAAGCAGCTATTGCAATGGCCATAGCATCCACCTCGACTTCACTCATTGTTAGCGACTCGCAGACGGCTGTGAAAAACTTTGCACGAGGGCGAATATCCCAAATAGCTTTAAGAATATTGGTTGGATACAAAGACCAACGAACAATACAAATAGTCTGGGCACCCGCTCACTCCTCCTTGCCCGGCAATGAGGCTGCACACCAGACAGCTCGAGGACTTACAGATCGAGCCTCTGGATTGCCTTGGTCGAACGGGGAGGACGATGAGAGATTTGAGCGGACGACCACTTACAGAGATATTACGCAGTATTACAGGCTAAGCAGGAAAATCTATCCTCCCGCACACTCTTCATTGAACAAAGGACAGGCGGTGGCGTGGCGCCTACTCCAGACCCACACGTTTCCTAGTCCGGTAACAATGAACCGCTTCGTGCCGGAACTTCATTCGGACAAGTGTAAATTTTGCCACAACAGGGCGGACTTGAGCCACATTTTATGGGCATGCCCGCAGGCCCCCATGAGAGGCGAATTTCCAGACGGGAGTGGATGGGATGCTGTGCTCCTCAGTTCTGACTCTCAATTACAAGCACGCTTAATACGGCAGGCCGAAGACGCCGCCAGGGCCCATGGGATCATGGCCGTCGTCTAGGTTTGGTCCTCCCTTCTCCTCTCGCACCTGAAAGGGGAAGAGGACCTTTCTGCTAATTAAATAAAGTTTGTTCATCATCATCATCGTCTGCGACTGCAAAAGATTACCATGGCTTACCACACAGTTTGTGCCACTCTCTATATGAGCAAGTATAACACCAATGTCAAGGCCATTTGCGTTGGTACGAAGCTCTATTAGAGCATCTGGATCAAAATTAGCCAACAAATGTGGTGATGTGAGGGCGCAAATCAGCGACGTGAGGGAATTTTCTTGGCAATTCCGAGAAAAAAATCCACATTATTTTTGAGGAGGTCAATGAGGGGCCTATATATCCGCGAAGTTGATGACAAAGTGGTGGAAGTATGAGCAGAGCTCAAGAATCTGTAAACTACTTGTGTGGAACGCGGAACTTGGAATTAGTGCCAGGGTCGGGTTGGACACCAGTGGCATCAACAAGGGGGGTGAGTAGTTTAACGATCCGGCATATAAATGCGCACTTCGACGAATTCAGTTGGAGGCCAGTACAACGAAAAACGCCAAGAATAACCGAGAGAGAAGGCAGGTGCATGGCTTTCAAATGTAAGCCAGAAGACGATGACATCGCCCAGATAGCAAAGGCAGGTTGACCATTTGAAACCGTCGATAAGAGAGTCCATCATACGTTCAAAAGTAGCCGGAGCATTGCACTACCCCGAAGGCATGGCTTTAAACGGGTAAAGGTCGTCGGGTGTGATGAACGCTGCCTTCTCGCGGGTGCAGTCGTCGACTGAAATTTGCCAGTGTCCGCATCGAAGGTCAAGTGACGAGAAATATACTTGGCACCATGGAGGCACTCAAGTGCATCATCAATTCGAGGTAGAGTATAGACGTCTTTCCTGGTGATCCGATTGAGCTGGCGATAGTCGATGCGAAAGTGCCAGCTGTTGTCCTTTTAAAGACGATAGTCTTCCTTGGGGACCTTCGACAGAATAGTTTAGGTCTGTCTGTCTGTCTGCACTTAACGATACCTCAAACGGCATCAACCGGCCAACTTCATCAGCAGCGCCCACCAATATTGCTCAAGATTTAGCGTTCATAGTTGTGCGATTGTCAATTAAAAAGCAAATATTGCGCATATATGAGGTGCCGTAACAGCACGTCTATGTTTTGTATGTCTGCCTTTATACTAGAAGAGGCACACACAAGTAATTCTAAGGACTATGGCGTTCATCGCGCTGCGCTGACAGTGCAACGCTATGCTAAAAAAAGTGTTTCCAATGCTTTGCTACGACGACATGGTGGTGGCACCTGCCCGTCACTTTGATTGATTGATTTGTGGGGTTTAACGTCCCAAAACCACCATTTGATTATGAGAGACGCCGTAGTGGAGGGCTCCGGAAATTTTGACCACCTGGGGTTCTTTAACGTGCACCCAAATCTGAGTACACGGGCCTACAACATTTCCGCCTCCATCGGAAATGCAGCCGCCGCATGCCCGTCACTTTGTGTTCTACACCTTATCACTTCCGAGACTGGCGCACATATTTCTCTGCGAGTACGCACGCGTTCGTTTTCGAAGATAACGTGCCTCGATGGGCTCGCTCGCCTCCGCTACACGCTCGAGGCACTCTAACGCAGCACCCCCAGAATACCATCCACCGATTTTCTTGCGCAGAACATCAAATACACGTTTTTTTCACTCTCTCCAGACGCAAGACTATCGTCTTTCGATGACATTTGGAGTGTAACATGCAGATTCGGGCCAATTTTTGTTTTTAAACTAAGACCATGGGGACGCCCAAGGGCTAGAGGTAGGCTCTATGACGTCTTTTTTGAGCATTTCCTTCACGTCCTCCTGCATAACCTTGTACTCAGCACGAGACACACGGTAAGGGCATTCGCGAAGTGGGCCGGCATCGCCGCTTTCGATACGGTGGGCTACGACACTTGTGTGGTCCAGAAGATGGTCGTCGATGTCAAAGATATACAGGTAAGAAAATAGAAGACCATAGAGCGCGTAAACTTGGGAAGGCAACAGGTCGTCGGATAAAATTTGGTCAAGGAATGCCTTATTTTGTGGAGTGATGACAGGTTTCGCGATGGTCTTGGTGTAAGGTGTGAAAGAAGGAACCGTACATTCCTCCAGGGTGGTAAGTTCGGCTAGGCGGGGAAGAACTTAGGTTGGCATGGAGAATTTAAAAACAGGAAAGAGCGTCTTGTTGTTAGCAACAAGTACTATGGTTTGTGGATGTGCAATGTTGTGGGTAAGAGCCAAATACATGAGGGAAGACACCAGATAGTCACCATCAGAAACTGACGGAAAGGGTGACATAGGAACGCAAATAGCAGCACGGGGGGGAGGGGCGGCGGCCGTAGAGATTTCATGGATTGTAACCGAGTGTGACGTGTAGGAGTGAAACCGCAGCACGAAGGCAACTCAAGCTGTAAAATTTTGCCGGTGGAACAATCGATGAGGGGGCGGAGGGAGTGGTTAAAAAATCAGTGCCGAGGACAAAATTGTGTGAGCAAGCATCGAGGACTGCCAAGAAAACGGAAGTGTGGTGGCCGGCAACAGTAACGCGGGCAGTGCACATACCATGCACTGATGTTTGGCTTCCGCTGGCCACTCGCACTGTGGAGGATATAGCAGTTGTGTGAACTTTCTTTGGGTGAGATCGAAGAGTAGAAGTCATAACGAATACTCGCACACCAGTATCAATTAAAGCAATACTAACTAGGTGATAAAGGAGCACAATTATTTTTTTTTGAATTTGTGGACGGTTGGAGTTTTTGGTACGAGTCGTCAACGCAGTGCCACTTCCAGGAGCTTCATTCGTCAGTTTCTCGGGGGAGGGCCCGAATAAGTCGATGACGGAGAGAAGTGGCACTGAGGGAAGCGTGACTGGTGACTCCGAGGTGACGGAAAGCGGCTAGATTAGTTTCTCTGGCCGACGACGTCAGCGTAGGATGGTTCGGAGCATAGAGATAAACGGAGAGGTCAAGTGTCCTGAAGCTGGTCATCTGAAAAAGTGGGTTGCGAATGCTGTCCGCGATCCTAGCAGGAGATGTGTCCAACACGAGAGCAAGACAAGTACATTGGTTGATCATCTTACGTGTGCCACTCAGATGGATTTCGGTAGCGTGGTGTAAACAGAGAGACCGAAGCTGCAGCTGCAACAAGTAAAGCGGCGTGGGGGTGAGTGGCGTAAACGGGAGTGCACATGAGCTGAGGCATGTGGATGCTGGGCTGGGGAACCTGGACGCCCAGGTTGGAGAACTCCTGCCGCACGACGGCTTGAATGAGCGAGAAATTTGCCCGGATGTCTTGCGCAGAGGGCTAATAAATAGCGAGTGCCATGGCCTCCAGCTCCTGGCGAACAATCCTTGCGATATTGGCAGAAGGTGCGAGTGGACGGGGCGTGGCAGGATCCTCGCAGGATGAAGTCACAGCGGTGTCCGGAAGTCTCGTGAAGCGGTGGGTGATTCGCCTACTTTTAGCCTGTTTGAAGCGTCACCATTAGGATATGATGGAGTCGACAATGACGCATTTCTTACACATAAGGATGTTGAAAGCATCGTCAGCGATGCCATTCAACTTGTTGCTTACCTTGCCCTCCTTCCTCATGTCCTTGCAGTCTTGCGGTATAGTGCCAATACGTCTTGGGTGATTGAACACGCAACGCAAGTTCATGCCTGGCTTCCATCTGACGGGCAACTGACCGACCGAACAAATCACGATGCTTCTCCGTGCACACGTCCCAGCTGGTTAGTTCTTTCTCATGCGTCTCATACATGGCACGTGCTGTAGCCCTGGGGTAGAAAAGAATATTTGCGAGCATAAGCATCTTGTCCCACAGGTGGTGTTTGCTGACGCGCTCGTATAATACGAGCCATTTCTCGACGTTCGTGCTGTCTGTGCCACAAAACGTGCCAGGGTCGAGTAGATGGGAAGGGATCACAGGTGATAGAGTTGGCAGAAACTGCGTGGGTTGTGTGCCGGTTTCAGGCATCGCGGCTAGATAAAGGCGACGTCCGCTGCCCATCTAGAACCGGGTGGCTTGACTACCCCGCACCCCCACCAAATGACGTTGCGGGGAATATTTATTTGGTGACAACGGATTTAGCTAACGCCATGCAGAGCGCGCAGTAATGCTGGCCAACAGGGAAGCACGAGAGTTGAGCCCACAACAGTAACGTTGTCGTCTTCCTCTTTTGGGTGTCCTTTGAGCACATATGCCAGAGTGACTGTTCCATGCACATGCGAATATGTAGCCTATCAGGAGATTGCTCGGCAAGCTTCTCATGATCGTGCCTTGTCTGGCGGTGGCCTGTACACTTCTCCAGTTATTTTAAAAATGCCCTCGGCACGTGCGCTTCCGTCCTCGCCACCTGGAGCTCAGCAGTGAAATATATTGGTTACCACTCGGCCACGCGAGCACCTCCTAAGCCACTGCAGCAGCGCGGTGGGCTCGCAATGCAGGCGCACCTCGGGCTCGCTGCCAAGACCCCGTGGTGACAGCCCGGGAGGTCGAAGCGAAGAAAACTTACCGTCAAGCAAACTACGGCGCCGTGGATCAGCAAAGCCGTGTGAAACAGCTACGATGTCGAATCGTCCTATATAACAATCGAACCTTGCATGGTCATGCTCACCATCGACCACAAGACAGGTGTTTCCTGCAGACGCAAGCAGGTCCCCCCCCGTGCAAGCCGGTGCCGTAACGGTACACAAGTCTCAAGAGGGAACGTACTCTTCAGTAGTATGCGAACGCAGCTAGATGCGCCAACATAAACTCGTGTACGTGCCACTCAGTTGCTGTACCAATGTCGACAACTTGTACCTGACCAAAGCCAACGGTGACTGCCACTTCTACCACAAGACCTACAACGAATACGAGGATATGCTAGGCGAGTTTCGGCGTCTCGAGCAGCAAGGTTTGCCCACGCTAACGCAACCTTCGTTCCTTGCGAGAAGACGACCACCCGACCAAGTTCGCCCTTGCCCTTTTTAACGTGAGGTCCCTTAACGCACATATTGATGACATTGAACATAATCCCGTCTTGACCGCAGCCGACGTGCTCTGCTCCGCAGAGACGTAGAACGCTGGGAACATGCACATTGATGCACCAAAAAAGCTGAGTGTCCTGCGGGTGGTGTACTTTGTAAGCTAACATCTCTTGCGTATATATAATGTATTAGTTTATACACCATGAAGCAATCATCTTTAAAGAAAACGAGTCCCCAAGCTCATCGAGGGACGCCCATCTTGTATTTTTTCAAAATACCATCTCGTGTGTATACATAATGTATGTAGCTCATCAAAATGTATATATGGCGTATAAATGTGAATTTATTAACATTGTGTATGTAATGCATATACAACAACGTTGTCATGCTTGTATATGATGGTGGAAGATGTGTACGGAGAATTCGCGGATTACCCGATCATTTCTGAGTTAGCTTCCCTAACATCATTCCCTTTGTGGACATGGCGGTGATTTTTTTCTTGAACTCGATTGTTGGCAAAAAAAGAATACAAAACAAACAGATTCATATACCACAACTTCTTCATTTGTCGAACAACAAATCACGTTTGGCTCACTCCATACATGCGCAACCGTGACGTTCGAATAATCGCTACACATGCTGTTATGACCATCGTTCGTAAGCGCCATGCTGTCGCTGATAAACGTAGCCGGGCAGCGCTCCCACGCCCGGAACCCCAGTTTCTTGGATCCAGCGGCGGGGAGCGATAAAGGGATTAGAAGATGGTCCGAGAGCCAATGTACCTACAAGCAATTCCTCCGTGCCAGCTTGTTTAGCGAGTCGGCGAAACAGACCGACCGCACAGGTCGTGTCTCCGCGATTCAGGTGTCTACTCCTTGGCTGCCCTTCCAAGGAAAGACGGAAGAAGCAACCTAACTGCCAAATTGTTGCGGGAGAGGAGCCCATTTCCCCTCTTCTCAAAGAATTGAGTTGAGAGAAGGTGATTCTTAAGAGAGAAAGGAAGAGAAAAGTGAGCCCCGTAACTGTCTCCTTCAGTGAGCGACACCTCAACAGTAGCTCACAAGGAATGGCGGTGAGGAGGGATAAAAGGGGTAGGAGTAAAGGTGTAGAAAAGAGGAAGAGACGTGAGGTGGTAAGCCAGAAGAAGCGACAACAAACTGAGGGGATCGGAGAGATAGGAAAGATGGAAACACGGTCACAGGAGTCCGAGCACGGGGCACCACTTGCGAGAGCTCTTGTCGGCGTCAATAGATGGCGTAGAGCAAGTCCAGTCAGTCAGAGCTACACTGTCATCGAAGGTCGTCGGCGTCAGGAGGGGACGTAGGGTGAGCCCAGTTGGCCAGAGCTACACTGACGCCGGAGATTGCGAGGGCACAACCGGTCGGCACGGAATCCAGCAAGCGAGAATTGAGTTGAGAGAGGCAATAACAATTCGGCGGACTGTGCGTTACTGACTGATACCCTGTGGGTGGTGTTTTGTGTGAGTGATTGGTGTTCCACTCAAGGAGAAGTAGCCCCAGAGAGCTTAAAACGACGCCGCAGAGTGCTGGACGTCGCTCTGAACCATGTAACGGTTCAACCACCACGCTCGTGGCTTGTGAACTCCTAACCTCTATGCTGTAAATAATTGTAAATAGTGTCATAAACCTGTTTGTTTTTTGTATCCTTATTTTTTCAGCGTTTGTTTCCTCAAACCGAAGCTACACCACGCTACCTCAAGAGACCGGGTAGACCCCGGTCCGCAACAACTGGTGAGCAGCGGTGGGATACGAAGCTACAAGTCACAACAACTGGTTGGCAGCGGTCGGATACGAAGCTACAAGTGACAACAGCCGGCCCAAGAGAAGCAGCTGGCTTGAGACGTAGATCACGTATGGGTGAGTGCTTGGCTTTTCCTTTGAGTGAACCAGGTTCTAAAAGAGGGTTAAAATTTAGAACTGGAAGTTAACTTTGCCGAAAGACTCAGTTTCGCCGTTTCGGAAAGTTTTTTTGGAAGTAGCGAGCACTCAGTACGATCATGGACTTACGAGGGCTGCAGAAGCCGGACTTGTTGCTGTTGTGTGAGGAATTGGCGATCGATACAAAGGGGTTGGCACGAAAACCCATAATCATTCAAGTGATTAATGATTTGGGGGCTGATGATGAGGAGCTCAGCAAAGCATGGGACCTCATCAGTCAAAGAAAGAGACAGAAGAAAGAAGAGGAGGAGAGGCATGAGCGTGAAAGAGAGGAGCGTCGCTTAGAATGCGAGCGTGAAACAAAAAGACGTCGCTTAGAAAACGAGCGTGAAATAGAAAGACTGGCGCACGAGATTGCGATCTGCAAAGGAGAACTCGAGTTGAGGAACAGGTCGGGCAGTAGTCCCCAGCAAGTAATACCTGATCGCAACTTGGAGGCCGAGTTCTGGATGTCTAGGTACATGCAGCCATATACAGATTCAGGGGATATTGGCTTGTTCTTTACGATATTTGAGCGGAAGCGCGAGGAACTGTCATTTGAGCGAGACACATGGTGACAAAGTCTACTCACGGTTTTTCCTTGCGAGGCAGATGAAGCTGTTGCGCGACTCAGTGAGCCGGACGCGAACAACTACGAGGTAGTTAAGGCAGAGATGTTCCGGATATTTGGAACTTTTGTCTGGAGAAAAGAAGAGCAGCTCAGACACGAGTCTGAAAGAAAGCGTGAAGCAGAAAGACAAGAGTCTGAAAGCGAGGCGCGTCGGAAAGTGCTGGACGTTAAAGCGCGTCATGAAACGCCAGAACCAGAGATCGTGCTATAAAAAAGCCCGCATATTCTCGATTGCGTCAGAAAACGAGGCCTTGGCCAGTCTCGAGGTAGAGACAGTATCAAAAGACGGTCCTTGCGAGGATGAGGTGTGTGCCAGGAGCCCTAGTGGGCTTAGTAAGAAGCTGGAAACCATCCTAATGCCTCGAGAGGACCTGTCGAGATCGTCCCATGCAGATAGGGTTAGCACAGTGGCTAAACAGAGCGAGAACGTGATGCTTCAGGAGTGCAGCGATACCATCGGAAAGGGCCCAGTTAATGGTTTCATCAGCGTTCACAAAGGATAATTTGACCCGACAGTTCGTCTTGACGCAGAGTTCGAAAAGCGTTAACGGGAGAGAAGACCTAGCACCAGCTCCAACGAGCTTCCCAACTTCTGAGGTCACGACGCGACATGATGATGGCATCGAGAGAAAAGAGGCAAGCAAACATCGCCGAAAACGAAAGAAGCGGAAGCGTTCGGCTCTGCCTAAGCTTAGGGCAGATCCCACTGCGTCTCAAGAAAGACGAAAAGCTAGGTCGTTAATGCGTTTCAGGAAACGTCAATGCTGGCGTTCATGGAGGCGCAAGCGGTGAGCCAGGTGTAGAGGGGGAAAACGAGGTGCGTCACCCCAACGAAACGCGTGGTTCATTTCGATGACTTCGGGAAAGTGGCCTTGCCCGAAGGGTCAAGGTCGAAAAGGCACAACGGCTAAGTACTGCGTGGGGGCGACCACAAAGACACTATTACCCAGGCTTCCCCCCCTGTTTCTGGCGTCCCTTGCACATTCCTGAGGGGAGCCGGCCGAAATGCAGAATGAGGCGTGACGGCAGGACACAGCCTAGCGTTTATGCGTTTTGTAGCCTCTGGTGTGTTCGAAAACCTCCGCGACCGCGACCCCATCGTGTGCGATTCAAGCGAATCTAGTTGAGAAAAGGGGGCGGTCAGTTTGAATAATTGTTGCACGTGCGTGCTAAGTATGGTTATTCAGTGTAACATTGGAGATTCATATATCAGTCGTTTTAATTTTGTATTGGTAAAAAAAGGTGGTGTGAAGTTTTCAGAAGAAAAACTGCCGAACCAAAAGGTGAAAGTTGGCTTTAAAGTACTTTAATCATTTGTACGAATATACCCAGAAAAAAAAATTGAACAAAATGTTTCATTTTTTTGTGTTTCAAAGGTTTAGTCTTATATTGCATGCCTTCACTGCCATGTCGATTTGGAGTGAATGAGCATTCGAGGGAAGATGTTAGAATAAACCAAGTAATTTTGTGAAATGTATAAACTTGGCGTGACACGTGTAGTCGTTACGCGCTATGAGAATTAAGAACAATTGGTGCACGGTTTTAGCATGAACCAGTGCAAGTGTTGTGGGGTGCTTTTGATGAGTATTGCACCTAAGATTACTTTTGTGTTGTACACGGAGAGTTACAATGTAACGTAAGGATGAGTAATCGTACAAACTGTGAAGGATTAAGCTTTTGGTTGGTAGTGCCGTGCATTTTGCAGCGCTGCAGGAATGAGAATAACTTGAAACGCTCAGGAGAGCTCAGTGGTTTATTTTTAAATCAAAGGCGTTGGCATAGACAGGTAATTTTAACCCACTGAACCTTCTAGAAGGCAGTGTTTGTTCCTTATATTCTGTTGCTTTACTATGACGAAAGATTGAATGAGTGATTATATGAGCAGATCATTAAGCTTTCCCTAAACGTTGAGGTAGACCGTTAGGTCACAGGGTAGATTAACGTTTTGGGAGGCTGGTGAGCCTAATTTCTTCAGTAGTAGACGGTTTTTGGCGGCCGTACAGAAAGACGCACGTTAAGGCAATTTTAGCGCTCGCTGAACGACAGATCGTTCAGCGTTCGTAAGGTCCTGGGTTAATTGCTCTCAGCGGGACAGAGCCGATGACAGTGGTCAGCGATTAAAAGAAGTAGGCAGCCTTCTTAAGCGAAGAGGTAATACTGATTGTCATCCGGTTTTGAGGGCTTTTGTTGACTACCGAGAATTAACGGTTCGGTGTTATGCGAGAGATAGAGGCCTAGGTGCCGTTCTATGTGAGGACGACAGTGGTAACAGGCAAAGCTGCGCTTTACTTGAACCAGAAATTGGGCTCTCGTGAGATAACGTACTGCGCTTCAGGAAAGGCGTGCGCGTGCCTTGTGTAGGCCATTTCTCAGTTGCAGAGTTATCTCGGAGGTGATAAATTTAAATTAGAGACAGACCATTGTCCCCTTACCTGACTGCAAACCGTGACGTCAAAGAACAGTCGCCTTTTGAGGCGGGGCTTGATTCTTTGAAAATATCATTTTGGCATTACGTAAAGGGCAAATTGCATGGAAACGCTGACGCACTCCGTCGCTCTTTCTAATCTATTCAGGGGTGCTCTTGATGTATTATAAGTGATATTTTAGTGTTTTTTTTCATGCACCTTATTATGTGAAATGTGTAAGGTAGCACGTCTGGTTTCTCAGCGCCAGTGAGTCCTGATAGTTTTGAGTGTGAGCTTTTTGTTAAAGCTAGTGAAGAGAATTGGTTTGTCATCCCTCTTTTGGCTTGGTTTGTTTGAGGGGGCCGAGTGCTTGCTTGTGCATGTGATCGAGTTTCAGAGACGCTGTCATGTTTTCGGCAATTACTCCGACAATGCGACAAGCGAAGGCGAGTTGCTGGCATTTACCTACGGACCCTTTCGTCGTCCCTTCGAGCAGCAGCGGTGACTGCTACTCTCCGTGACTCATCTGGCGAGGGGGAAGCTGTTATGACCATCGTCCGTAGGCGCCATGCTGTCGCTGAGAAACGTTGCCGGGCAGCGCTCCCACACCCGGTACCCCAGTTTCTCGGATACAGCGGCGGGGAGTGACAAAGGGATTAGAAGATGGTCCGAGAGCCAATGTACCTACAAGCAATTCCTCCGTGCCAGCTTGTTTAGCGAGTCGGCGAAGCAGACCGACCGCACAGGTCGTGTCTCCGCGATTCAAGTGTCTACTCCTTGGCTGCCCTTCCAAGGAAAGACGGAAGAAGCAACCTAACCGCCAAATTGTTCCGGGAGAGAACGCCATTTCCCCTCTTCTCAAAGAATTGAGTTGAGAGAGGCAATAACTATTCAGCGGACTGTGCGTTACTGACTGATGCCCTGTGGGTGGTGTTTTGTGTGTGTGATTGGTGTTCCACTCAAGGAGAAGTAGCCCCAGAGAGCTTAAAACGACGCCGCAGAGTGCTGGACGTCGCTCTGAACCATGTAACGGTTCAACCACCACGCTCGTGGTTTGTGAACTCCTAACCTCTATGCTGTAAATAATTGTAAATAGTGCCATAAACATGTTTGTTTTTCGTATCCCCATTTTGTCAGCGTTCGTTTCCGCAACCCGAAGCTACACCACGCTACAACAAGAGACCGGGTAGACCCTGGTTCACAACAATGGGTGCTCAGCGCTGGGCTTCGGAGCGACTACGCGCCGAACAGCGCGGAGATCCGCAACAATGCCCAGCATCCAACTGTACTCAGTCTTCACTGCATCATTATGCGTTATGCAGTGAAGGCACAGAATCGAGTGAAATTGGGGAGGTTATTTTTATGATGATTATTAGTTTTTTTTATATGGGGAGTTAGTTAAAACCTTCAGATGACCCCACATGCTGTTTACCGTGTTATAACATTTATTTTTGTTCCACACACATGACGTAAGCGCCAAACTCATCTGGCGTGTAAGAGGGTTACTCTGCCGCGGCACCAACCATTGCGTCTTACGCATGGTCTACCGAGTTCACAGACTCTATTCATTCTACTTATTACGCCTCAAAGACCTAAGTTGAGATTAAACATGCAGGCTGGGTTTTAATCGCAGGGAAATTGATTCTGGAGAAGCCTTTAATTGACGTGGGTCGGATAGGTGCATGGCAGTCAAGTACATGGCGTTCCGATCCCGTACACTAATTCCAAACAACCGAACTTGTGGTAGTTTGCGCTGTTTGAGCGTAAACTACTCTCTGCGATGGCTTATTCGACTGAACCAGTGATAACTGGTTTGTCGGCCAGATCTTTGAAAGGACAATTATAAAATTTGTGAAAAAAGCATTGTTTAGATATATGACGTCAAAATTGAAGGTTAGTAGGAAAAAGAGACCTTTTGTTTTAAGCGTGCAATGAAACGATGTAATGGTTACTTTTACAGTTTGTCTCAAACGAGCTGCTTGATGTCGTCTCGATTCGAGAATGTCAGAAAGCTTAGATTGATGATGATCCCGACCAGAGTGTGGGTATTATAACCATGGGCCAAAAAGCTTCAGGTTAGTTTGGCTGACGAAAGTTCAAGTCTGAGCTCTTACAAAGATCCAGTGTGGTTAGCGGGGGGTGGGGGGCAACCAATGTCTGCACTGCTCTCTAAGAAAGATGTACTCTCTCTGTTTCTCTCTCGGTGCACAAAGACATTTATATTATTCAGCAGATGAAATTTCTGAGCCGGAAACACTATTCTTCGTCAAATGGTAACATCATTCGCCACGGAAAATTGCTAATGAAGTTTTCTCCATTCTTGAAAGCATCAATCACTTTCTAGACCGTAATTCAGTAAGAACGAGATTATCTTAAACAATATGAATGCCTTCCCTGTTTCTTATGGAATGATATACGGCACTGACAACCGCGAATAGACAAATCTAAGAAGAGATATCAGCTGGAAGGTCATTCATATAAATGCGAAAAATTAAAGGTATGAGAAATGTACCTCGGCGCATATCAGGGATTACGGTTTACAGGTCAGTGGGTGTCAGAGAAAGCTTCAGCAGTAGCCGTTGTAGTGGAACACTGTCGCATCTTTTTTTCCCCTTCAAAATCCAAGAAGAGGATATCAACGGGTGACGCCTATGCGAAGACTGAAACCATAATGGTTATAAATTAAAGTTAGGCAGGCGTTCTCTGAGAGTCCTTATTGTTAAAGAGGGTCTTGATAATGCAAAAATAAGTCGCATGTTCCATAAGCTTAGAACAAATATACTAGCAATTGAAACAGGGAGAAATCGGCCACGCACAAATGAAGGACCCCCCCCCCCCCCCTACTTTTTTTTTTCTTTAAGGACTTGAACCATCTTTTTTACTCTCTAGTCTTCCCGAATCACTCGTGATGATAACGACTGCTAAAGAATATCTTACAACATTACACTAATAATAAGCTTTATGCTTTTCAGCATTTCGGCCTTTTATTATTATTATTATTATTATTATTATTATTATTATTATTATTATTATTATTATTATTATTATTATTATTATTATTATTATTATTATTATCATTATTATTATTAGTATTATTATTTATGTTGTACAATATACTGCAAAACGTATAGCTGAAGCAGATGAGGATGTACGTAAACACACACAAAAAGGGAAAGAGGATCAAAACTTTCTGCGTAACAAGGGTGACGTAAATGGTAATGGATTCCACTCTGTGATTGTTCACAGGCAGAATGAATAATTATATGAATTTGTTCTTTCGAATACACGTTTGATCTTGTAGCAAAGCGGATCGTGTTTGTGGAAAAAGTAATCTTTTTGTTGGATAGTGAGCTTTTTCCATCCTTTTTCTATGCCATATGAGCTGTTCGACGTGCCTTCGTGTCTGTGCATTTTGATGTGCATTGGAAATATTTTCGAGCCGGTTATTGCGAAGCTGTTGACTGGCCTCGAAACTTTCCCCTGGACACGCACGGCGTAGGGGCAACGTGCCCCTGAGGCGCTAACGCATGAATGGATGGATGGATTGATACGGCTGTACCCTTTAGATTGGGCGGTAACTATCGCCACCAAGCCGTAATACTTAGTATTGCGACACTGAAACGCAGCGCTTGTGTTTGTCTTTGGCACAGAGGTTCCTAAAATTAACTAGAGGGAACTCTGTCGCTGCGATCGTTCAGCGGCAATAGGAATGATGGGCAGTACACACATTTGCCTAGCCTTCGTACTTGCGGACGGCGAATCGTATTTGCGGCTTCGTTTACTGCTGTGTTTAGGTTTTGTTTTGAAAGAAAACTTCGACCCTTTTGAACTTCATGACCCGATTTGGATAGGTAAGTCTAAAAGAATGAGGTGGTGAAGCGCAAAGGCTGAACACTTGCTAATATTTGTTTCGTGAGAAAACAGCTCCAAGCCAAACGAACACACACGGAGCCAAAAGTGGGCCAGAAGTACAAATATTAGACAAATGTGTGTACTACCCATAATTCCCATGCTCGCTAAAGCGCCGTGCGTTGCAGTTCCCATAGACACTAGCGCCAGAGTTCTCTCTAGTGTATATTAGGAAACACTATGGTCTTCGGGATGTTCACGGCATGTTCAAATAAACCAAGAAGTCCATTTATGCTGTCAAGACATTCGTAGAAAAAAAAAACTTATGCGGTTTACACTTGAAACCTTGAAGCCGCGGCCGATTTTCTGTCCTTGGAAATCTGTCTGGATGAGCAGACTTGGCAACAATAAATAATTAAATATTGAATAAATCAGTTCAGCTAGTAAAAAACTATAAATTGTAGATTTTTATGATCTTGCATTCTGTCACAAAAATTAAGTAGATAACCAGCTCGCCATAATGACATCTCACATAGTACCGGGAAAGCACAGCTTTGCACTCGGATGAAAGTAGGTGCGCGACGGTTAAGCTAGGTGGCCGGATTTCAATGCTGTGTTCCTACTCTTCGGAACACGAAACCCTACTTTTTTTATTTTTCTTTCATTTCGAAGCTATGAGCTTGCACGAGGGGTGCTTTTACATGCTGAACTTTTCTCGTAACTTGCTTTCGGCACATGTCCCCAGGAGTGAACGTTACGTTAAGTGAATAGCAAAGTTGCAAAAACGCGTGCGCCCGCTTGCATGATTTCATCGTGGTTACTAAGATACAATCTGCTACTCATTAGTGTTACTCTTATATTCACGTTTATCGCTTACGTAATAGTGATTGCGGTAGCCTGCGCAAGCACCAAAGCCTGATTCGCCAGCATCTCCGTGAGATGAGCTGTTCAGAAAAGCGCAGGAACAAAAAGTGAGTTACAAAGCGGTTCCCTGCACTGTCCTACTACAAACGCTTAAAGGACGAACGGGGAAACAAAAATCCTGTAACGTCGTTGCTCGGTGTGCACTGCATAAAAGGGCGGATACGCGCCATTTGTGACGACACAGAGAGAGGATGAACATCTTTAAGTATCGTTTTCGGGCGATGATTACGGGCAACGATTACGGGCGAGAAGCAAATTGTCATTGCCCAATACACGTGCAACAATCCTTAAGCACCGCGCCCCGGCACCTTACATAGCACGCCCGTCGCTTAAAACTTGGCCGCCTTCCACGGAGTGATGAGAATGATGACGCTGGGCTGGAATGCTCGTTGACGACTATGTATAGTGAGTCACGCATGCGCTGGCGGTCGTCGCACGCAACACCCCCACATTACCGAGCAAAGAAAAACTAAGAAAAAACATATATACGTGGATATTTCGACCCGTTCGAAGAGTGCGGTTCCGAGGCGGTGCGAAAATGGATGGCACGGTTTCGAAATTCATTTGACGGCACTCGATATACGTCGAGTCCACTTTAAATCCTAATCTACAGTATATATTTCAACACTTTTCAGTTTTATTTAAACTGAGGAACGGCTGCTAAGTTTTTTTAGTGCAATTCTGTCCGATATTTTCGCGACGTCCGCGACAATATCGCGGCGTTGAGGCTGTGTTTCAATCAAAACGGAACGTCAAAACGATGTCGAGAACTTTCGTGGAAGTGCCCTGAAGGAATCGCCAGAAGTGAAAAAACAAAGAGGTTTGGAGTTTGGCATTATATGGCGCGACACATTATCACCTTGCATTAACACAGCTGTCATAGCTTGTAAAACACAGCTCTGATTCTTATTTCAATGAACGACAGATACGAGAAGTTGGAACCGGTGCATTCCCTGTGTGATTCGACAATGTTTCGGTTCCCGCACAGGCGCTTGACGCCTACGTATTGGTTTGCGAACGTTATGGCAGTGAAATACTTATTGGCTCATAAGTAAATAAATCCGGCATTCAGCTATAGTGGCTTGAAAAAAAACTTTTCTAGTCACTATAGTTAGGCGCTAACAAGTCAAGATCCGAAAGCCACGTGTGGCGCATCGTACTTGGTCCCCGGGTGAGATTTAACATTAAATATACATAGAACTTAAATTAATGTGACCAATGTGTGAAGAGCAATAGGAAGTGATTGCTGCAGGTGACTGGCATGGGAATACGGGGAACAAAATGAAAAAATAAAAGGTGAGTGAAAGTAAAATATTTGAGAGTTGTTTTGAAATCAGTGTAAATTTGAACGTTATTGAAATGGGAATTAGCATTGAATAAAACGTCAAAATTATGTAAATCGAATAAAAGGTGGAGGAAACAAGAATTAGCTGTGATGGGATAACACAGATAGGTTTAGTTGTTAGAGGGGCCCTGCAACAGTTGTTGAAGTAGCCATGGAATATATCCACGTATTGAGCTTATAGCCTCTCAAATTCACTGCCGCAGAAGTTTTTATAATCCATTCAGTACGAGGGGAGCTATAATGATATGTAGCACGCTGCGATTGCATTCTCTCTTCTCTCATCCCGACAAAAGCGCTGGAAGCTAAGCAGGGAGGGATGTCACGGAAATAGATACCTCATGCATGCCTCGTGACCTTGAGCGACTTTTTTTTCGTTTTTTTTTGTTGAATACGCTGCTTTTCAGGGCAAATGCACGTGCACGCGTGGACAAGTCGCGGCTCCGCTTGGGCCCCAGTAACGACCGAGCAATGCTCAAATCAGCCAATGGCTGATACAATGGCTGTGAGGAGTAACTTTTGAGCTTGTAGCGTCATTTGTCGAGAAAAGGAAAAAACAAATTTCAGCTGCCTTTCAGAATTAATGAGAATTTCAGGCCGCGTGCTGCGCTATACTATTTGGCTCGCCTTTTCTTGAAAGACACGACACCCTATCGGCCGCGTTTCCTGACCATGCTCAAGAAGTGTTGCAACGTTAGTTGCAACACTTCTTCAACGTTAGTTTTCAACGTTAGTTAAAGGGGTTGTCAATTTCTCCCTGCTTGGAGATGAAATATAGTTAGTGCAGAGGAAAGAAATGTTTCAACAACAAAGAAGTACATAGATTGACAATTGGGCAGCGCTGTTTTTGGCTCTGAAATACATTTTTTTTAATAAACAGCTGTTGCATTCGCAGATATAGACTCTTGTCCACAGGTTATCGTCTCATGCTGACGATGACACATTAGGCATGGTACGTATAGACCCTTCACTGTTCCAAACACACTTTCAAACACAGGCCCTTGATGACATCCGCTTCCGCCCATCGATGTGCCTTAATAGCGTTGGTGGAGAAAAAGAGCTTTCAAAGGTAGCCCGCTGATTTTCAACAGTTTTTATCCCTTATTTGACAAAATATATTCAAGTAAATGTTCTTTTGAGCTACCAAGCTTGGTGACATATCTTCGACAGTTTCTCTGGAGCAGACATGGCCATTCAGACACCCACCTTATTTCCAATCTTTTAAGACGTGCAACACCATCTGCAGCAGCCTAAAACGACTGTTGTCTTCAATATCCATGGTGTTGCACACAATCTTAAGAAATTTGGAAATAAGGTGGGTGCCCGAGTGGCAATGTCTATTCCAGAAAAACTGTCAAAAATATGTCACAAAACTTCTCCTGCTCCGAAAGAAAAGAAGGTTGCCAAATTAAGGGTCACAATAAATGTGTTGAGTGTGCACTGTCGTTTGTTTACAGAGTGCCCTTGTGATGTGGTCTTGTTTATGTGGGAACAACTGAAAGATGCATAAATAAGAGGTTAAAAGAGCACCACGATAAAGTACAAAAGGATAACGGTGGTCACTTGGCGATCAACTATAAGGAGTGTAGTTGTGTGCCGTATTTCGATAACGCTTGCGTGTTATATCGGGAATGATATTTATTAACCCTTTTGATCGCAAAAACAGCTGAAATGACACGTGATGATTTTGAGTGTGTTAGTGCACCCTCTATCTTACGCACGCGGAAATAACTTTGTTTTTGGGATGGGGTGATAGATAATAATGGTTAAGTAATGTAAGGGACTTGCACGTGTGCTTTTTGTTGGTCTGCCTTTTATTATTTTTTTTTCTCGTTCACCCCCTATATAACCTGACGTTTGCAACAAACGTTAAGTCGAAGTTAAGCGCTTGTGTTGTGTGTTCTGTGTAATAGTTGCTGCGCTTCCTACCAAGATGGGGTTCTTTAGCGTGCACCCAAATCTAAGCACTAGGGCCTACAGCATTTTATCGTCCATCGGAAATGCAGCCGCCGCAGCCGGGATTCGATCCCGCGACCTGCGGGTCAGCAGCCAGGTACCTTAGCCACTAGACCACCGCGGCGGGGCACCTTGACCTTTTTCGAGAATAATAAGTTTATAGTAAAACTTATGGCATCAGATTTCTAGAGTGCAGTGTACCAATCTAAACCAAGTATTTGTTTCTCTTTAGCGTCCTTTTGATTTGAGGATCACAACGCTATTCCTTATATGCCTAAACAAACGTGCAAATTGACCATCACCGTCGGTGTCCATGCGAGGGATAAAAAAAAAGTCCTTATCATTACGTGATGACATCATCATGACGTCACATACGAAGTCATCACGTGACTTATCATCGCTTCTTGAAGGCTAAGTCGATCGTGGAAGTGCTGAAAAACCAAACGAGCTGCTTGAAGCTTCCTATTCGGAGCCAGTGTGAAACCCCTTTGCGTGATGAACATTTCAGCGAAGGAGAGGGAGGCTTCAGTGCAAGAGAAAAAGATGGCTTTTGTCTTGGAGTCGTCATAGGCAAATGCATGATGGACCATGTGATTTTTTTTGTACATCTGGTTTACCATTTTCCACTACAAGAATAGTAATAGCCAGCCAACTCAATTGCTACCATGACATTAACTCTTGGCTCTCGAGAATCGATGCGATAACTTCTTTGTTTTAGGTTATATACGTTTGGTGTTTCAACGCTGTCACGGCAACATCATTTGATGGTTTCCTTTTTACTTTGCTCCAGTATACTTACGTACACATTGACCGTCAATGTGCCGCGTGACCGCTTCTACATTATTCAAAAAGCGTTGCCCATCATCCAACACACGGTTATGAAATGTGAATAATGTGATAGAGGTGCTTTAAAAAGGAGCCAAGGGTCGGGGGGGGGGGGGCGAAGAAAGCGACTGGGTTCCACCCAAAGCTTCCTGTAGCACCAAAGAAATTCGGGTCTAGTAGTATTGATGCATGTGGTTCGGGTGGGATCGGTGTGCTTGAAACTAGTACCACTGTGCTTTCTATGAGAGATAGGTATGAATCACTCTGTAGGTGAGCCCAACGGTTTAATTAATTATTTAACTACCTAAGTGACAATTACGTGGTTTTACAGTGCAATGAAAAGTTTCACCACACGTCTCTGATGAGCTCGCCAAATATGTAGCCCCAAATCGTGTTATCTAAAATAAAAACGCTAAACATATGGGCTTCACTATAGAAAATATACTGCTTGAAAACACACACACTGTCTCTGTTGTGTAAGCTTAAAAAATAAATAAATAGGCTCGCAACCCCCCCCCCTCCGCGCACACACACACACACACAAAGGAAGTGCAGTTGGAACATTTTAACGATGTCACGTCACTGAAGGACCTCGTTTTACTACTGTATTTTTTTGAAGTAATCAAGATGACTTGACATGAAATATACCGTGTTCAAAATAAACTTAAGGCTTTTTTAAGTTCATCACTGGGTGGTCCATAAAAACTACTTTGGCACATAAGTTATGTATTCAGGGGGTCAATTACCGCTTCCAGCCACCCAATTCACTAGATTTAATAAGGAGCGCCTCAGTGGTTGCTCACTAAAGTTTCACGAAGTTTCACGTGCAGAGTGTCCCCGTGGTATCACACAGATGAATTGCAGTAGACTGAAGCTTGACTATTAGCATTTGGTTTCGTGGATTATTTTAGCATCATGCTCAAGCATGTGTAAAAGTTGTAGTAACATTTTTTTAGAATTTCATTGCTACTCTAATTGGATTCCACTACATCAAGGAACAGTCGGATCATGGTTGCAATAGTGACGCTGTACATTTATATAACACTAAAAATTACACCGAGAAACTAATTATTCTTCATTTCGTTTGCAGTAGGAAAATAATTAAACTGGCTGCCTTGTAATCTGTACAAGTAGTGGCCAAAGTTGGTGAACCTGCAGACGTCGATGAGCACTTTCAAACCGAGCCAGTGCCCACGACTGTTGTTATCGGAAAGACCACAACAGACGCACTGAAGAATCGGTGTTCTTTCATTTTAACCAACATCACGTAGAGGTCACAAAACAGGTGCACATACAATGACTCGCTATACATATGTATTATGTCGCGCATCAGTCCAACAACCAGACACACACGCACAAGCGCACACAAAGTGTGCCTCACAGCATGGCAATTCTTTTATCACGACTAAAGCTCGGCTCCTGAATGGAAGCAAAGCAGCGACATTTTTTTGTTGGCGTTAATACCTAGAAACACCTAGAATAAAGAAACAAAAGCATGCCCTGTAGCGTGATACGCTAAGGCATTTTCTGGCTTGGTCAGTGTCGGACGCGAGGACCCTCCGGGAGGTGGCGCACCTGGTATGCTCGAAAGACGTGAAGTAGTGCCACGCATTTCCTTCAGAAGTCAGTGCTCGCGCAGGCGTATCATGTTAGACGAATAGGGACAGAAGCTTTGGCGGGCCGCCGTATTTCAGGAACGGCGTCTGACAGGAGGCACAACACGCTTATACAAAATGCTTCCACAAGGGTCCTGTACGGACAAGGACGTGTCGAACTTGCTAGCTTACCACTGATACTTTAGGCGCATCATCACATCGGGTATCCTTTACATCCCAGCGATGTCTTCTGATACGGCTTAGAAGAACCCGTCAACATTCGATGGACATTTGACGCTCCACGCTCAGTCATTCGCACTCCGCCCTGATCGTACCCCGCATATTGGAAGGCCTTCGTCCAAGTCTGTGTTACCCTGACATCTTGACCGTCCGTGCACATTATTTACAGCAAATGAGCGTGGTATATCATTTGAACTGGGTCACGTACATGCAACAAGTGCCTGAAAAAACGGTGCGAGAGTATACATGAACCTTTTCGGCGCGAGAATTTGGGGGCTTCTTTTGTTACGACGCCCAGCAGATGATAAGTTGTTCTGTGCTCAATCCTTTTGTGCCCTTGTACCTTTTTATCTCCCACTAAATTGATGTTCGCAACGTTCTATAATGATCCACGGAGAGTCATTGCATAATTGACAATGTGGCCCAAAGTAGTGGTGAGAGCTTGACAGAACCATATTGAAATTTTGGTGCAGCAGAAGCCCCCCTCACTGAACTTACGATTCATTAACGAATATCCTTCGTGGAATTTGTTCGAGGCCCACTGTTCGCTGATCTGTTGACAGTTGTTCATCGCCTAGGTCATCTTCACCAGGCGTGACGCTGAGTGCCGTTGCTTCATCAAATAGTTTTCTCGACAAATTGCTCACGTACGTTTGGGGATCATTGTCTTCGCTTCAACGGTCAACTATACGCTATAGTCGAGTGGTCCGCAGGAAACAAGAACATGTGATACCGAGTGAGGGTATTGAAATGTAGGTCCACTAAACGTACCTAAGTTCATTCGTCTGCGGAATAATGTATAGAGAACATTCACCATGCTCCTAAAAACAGAGGCTCAAAATTTTTCATGAGTTCTCATGAACACTGTCTATGACTAATTCATGTACTTGAAAGAACCTGTCATGGCCCTTTACGGTTACTACCCCGACATCCTATTCCGCAGCTACCTGAGTAATCATGTAAGGTACAACGTATTACAATATAACGCTTGCGTGGAGCTAAGTCTTTGCTTGAAGAGGAAATATAGTTGAACTGTGTCTTACGAAGTTACTGAGTAATGCCTCAAGCCTTCTCTGTTAGGGTGCAATAGTGAGAAGTTGGTCACTGTCCAATAAAGTAAAGCTAAACCAATTGTTGACGTTCAGTATTTAAAAAAATCTAACTGGTTAGCAAACGTTATTGGCGTCCCCTCCACATTTTGGTAACAGCATCACCCAGGACACCGATGAAGTGTCCGATGCTTGCTAACGAATGCGTTATAACCACCATAGTGATTGTATCAAAAATGGGTACAAGAATATGCTAGTCCCAAGTCATTTCAAGGAACTTCGTTTACATAGACGCCTGGCAATTCGTTAACACGCCTACATTATACGAGCTTGTGAAACCCGTGAATTTGATCGATGTGGTAATTCAATCGTACTAGATAAGCTAACACATTGACAGAAAAACAACAATTTATAGTCAAGAAGCATTCAAGCAGGCTAACGGGGCATGGTAAAGTGGCCGGCAAATCTTTCTCTGCTACTCTGCCCAAGAAATATAAGACGGTATCTCTCACGAAACAGCCCTAAGCTCATTTCCTTTGCCCTACCTATTCGAAGAACGCCTTGATGTAAACAGTTGGTCACCGAGAACTCCCGCGGTGCTTTCTGACTGGCCTCGTACACGGCAGCGCATACTGTTGCATACCATGATAATAATAATAATAATAAATAACTTTCGGACCCAGTTTCATATGAAGTACGCCTAGCTCTCAGGCCGCCTTTGCCGGTTGCTTGTTCTTGTAGGCTCCGCGGTAGAAGCGCACGAACATGCCAAAAAAGAGCACGGACTCGGAGAGCACGATGAACGTGTGCGGCCGCGGGTAGCCGCAGTCCTTGAACAGCGGTATGGTGCTGTGCACAAAGATGACGATGAACTGTGCCAACTGGAGCTGCGTCAGGTACCGCTTCCACCAGAGGTGCTTCTGCACGTGCGGCCCCAGCAGCGATAGGAAGTAGTAGGTGTACATGATGACGTGCACAAAGCTGTTCAGGCAGATGCAGAACATCACCTGGCCGTCGGGCCCGTACGAGAGGCCGAACCAGCCGTTGAAGACCACCAGGACGTGGTGAACAACGTGAAGGAAGGAGACGTGCGAGTCTTTCTTACGCAGCACGAAGAACACGGTGTCCAGGAAGTCGGCGATGCGTACCAGCAGGTACCACCAGCACAGGGACACCAGTTCGAGGGTTCGAGGGTCGGCGTCGAAGCGGATTCCCTGGCAGAGCACGCTGTACCCGCCGCCCAGGTAGGAGCGTGACAGGAAGTTGACTACGAAGTACGCGTTGAGAAGCACCATGGTCGCGTTGTAGACGAGGATGACGCGGCGCAGGTTGTACGGCTTGCGGTCGCGCATAAAGCGCGGCCCGCCAACCTTGACGAGGTACACGTAGCTCAGCAGGAGGGCGCCGATGAGCGGCGGGTTGCCGGCGAGCGGCCATGTTGTGGTGCGCGGATCCCGAGCCAAGGTGGCGTTGGCGAGCGCGCCGGCGTTCGCCGTGGCGGCTGTGGCTCCGCTCGGTGCACCGGTCAGCAGGTCGACGGTGGCTTCCATGTTGGTTGGCGAGTGCTCGTGTGGCGGCCCGGGCAATGTGTGCTGTCAGCCGCGGAACGCTGCAGCCGACCCCCGCCCGAGCACGAATCTTCTCCGAGCCGGCTGCTCGCGGCGGCGACGGTGGCGGTGTATATCGAGTCTGTCGCGACGGCGCGTTCAGCCTCCGTTTCTTTTTTCTCGGGCGAACCGGGACGACTTCATTGATCGAACGCCGTCACTGCCTTCTCTCCCGTTGAGGAGAGGGAGAAAAGAGAAATCGCCTGCTCCAATTCGCTGCTCGGACACGGGGAGGGTATCTTTTTCGATCCCGAAGGAAAGAGAGGGACGTCGCTGAGGGAAATATGGTGGAACGATTGACCGAAGGGAAAGCGTGTCGGGAAGACGAAGGGAGGTGCGGGAAGTGGCCTCTCGCTAGTGTGAACCGTTGAGAGAGGTTGCATATTCGGGATGAAGAGAAAGGCAGGCAGAGGTGAAAGCTCTCGCCGAAGCAGTCGTTCTTCGAGAGCGGATGAGTGGAAAGGCAGCGAGAAAGGGTCTCACCGTTCCTCGCCACAATCGCCAGGGTGCGCTGGCGTGAGTGCCGTGCGGCTAACGCGTGGACCACCGGCTCGTTCTGCTATAGGAAGCTCTATTTGGTGTTTCTTTCCTCATTCCCGAACGTATTGCTGTTCCCAGCTTATCCTCCATGCCTGCCCTTTCGATCGTTTCTTGTTCCCTACTCGGCGGCGGGAATACCGAGACACTGGCCTGCGTGACGGCTCGCCGTTTCGGGTTGCTTACGCTTGTCCGCAGCAACAGTAGCCGCTCCTGTGTGCGCAGCGCTGGCTGCTTCAATAAGCGCATTGATCTTATTTTCTTGGTTTACGCTACAGAGGCTGAAGGACGCATATAGTGTGCGTGTGCGGTGGAGAAGGCTGGTAGTGCCTGTGGGTTTCGCAAACCCTAACTGGTGAGCGGAAATTGCTAAGTGGCCAACATGCGATTTCGTCTAGACGTTGTCGCCCTCTTTCTCACTTCCCCTCAGCGCCTCATGGCCTAGCTGCCGCTGACTTTGATTAATTCTCCCGAGAGACAGTGCCGTGGCCCAGTCTCTAGTGCAGCAGGCGTGAGTGGTTTCAAGCACACGTGCGTCGAGATCATTGCGTTGAGTGGATGCCGGCGTGGGGAAACGTGGTGGCACGTAGGAAAAATGGGGAAAAGAAAGAGGGACTGGGTGACATCAAATCCCAAGAGACAGAAATGGTTGCCAGTTGATCCTAGTGAATGGGATGTTAGGTTGTAATCATTGCGAAAAGTATCATCTTTTTCTAGGATGCTGCGTCCTTCTTGTGATTGTTAACGCCCATAAATGTTGGTTATCTCCCCCTCGCTAAAGGGAGATTAGATGCTTGCTTACAACAGAATACGAAACACTTCACAGCATCCACGCCTGTGCTCTATACTACGCTTCGTCTTTGGTCGGCGGCATTTTTTATTTGTATGAATCGTAGATGAATCAATCGTAGACGTCAGTGTGCGTGTGGTGTGTACGTGCTTAGAAAGCGACGATATTTGTCACGTGGTGAGTATTAGTAACGCTTGTTTCTCGTAGACTGTAGCACTAAAATAGTTTAGAAAAGCATTCCTCAAGTTCATCTCAATTACAACACTTTTAGAACTGCGTTCAAGCCAAAGAAAGCAACGATGTCGACCTTATAACTTGAGCTCGAAAAGTGTTTTCTCCTCTGGAGATACTCTAGACCTGCTAAGACTGCAGCTGTGTCTCATAGCAGACAATTATGATCGTATACCTCCGCATTCTTCCCTTCACAAGTATGGTGGCAAGACTAGACAAAGCATATAGATGACTTTCCCGCATTCCCAAGCTCTCTGTCTCTTTGAACAGCGCCCTCAGTGTCGATACCCCATCTTTTTCAGTGGAATCACCAACATCGTAATCAGCCGAACCCTTCGGAAATTTCTTCAGTTGTCATTCCTACATACTTCAAAGTAACTGTCACTGTGCTCTCGTCGTGACGAGCCTCTCAGCAGCTGTGCAAGAATGCTTACGGACTCTGATTGATCCTTTCGCTGGCCGAAAAATACCAATTGTGGTCGGGTGATGATGACGACCGTCTAGGAGGCAGGGGATAATACTCACTGTTATAAGTGAAATAGTGGCGACAGGTGTTCCTTAACTACATGTATATCTGTTGCTCTATAGCTGTAACACGTTGTGGAATTAGCTATATAGCTGTAACACATGTGGAATTGGCAGCGTTGTGGTTACATCAGTGGCCGGCACGGTGTGAGCTTAAATGAAGTGATGCAGGTAGATTCTGATATTTTGTTTGGCTTGCTTCATATAGTCATCTAGAGTGAGAATGTATGGTGAGTTTACTATGCATATAGACCTATTCCATGTTTGTAAACCGGGGTAGGCGCCGCCAACATACTGGGACGCTTGTAGTGACGCCGCGGCACTTGTACAGTGTCAATTTTTATGAAACGGAACACGGTGACGCGTCGCGTGCGTGCTCCGGATTGATTGATTGATTGATTGATTGATTGATTGATTGATTGATTGATTGATTGATTGATTGATTGATTGATTGATTGATTGATTGATTGATTGATTGATTGATGGATGGATGGATGGATGGATGGATGGATGGATGGATGGATGGATGGATGGATGGATGGATGGATGGATGGATGGATGGATGGATGGACGGATGGACGGACGGACGGACGGATGGATGGATTTTTTTCAAAAGTGTGTTTCAGAATCGTGTTGAGAAGCAGCTGTTGCCGTACGATTCTGCCCACTCAAAGATTGTGAAGAGAGGCGTTGCGTCTCTTTGCTTAGAATCGGCGCTAAAAAGATCGTGCCCACACAGCATGAAACTTAGTTTCCTTAATCAGGTGAGCCGACTAGAGGCAGCTGGGTTCCCTCGATCGGTCATTACGGCCGTTGCTGAATCACTTCTGCAGAAGTTTAAACGTGGAACACGGGAAGCGATGACTGCTACCCAGCCCTCAAGGATTAGGCCACAAGTTGTGCCATATATCCATAAGGTCTCGCACAACCTTAAGAAGGTCGCGGCCAGGAACGGCATACCGATGGTGTTTTCCGCACCAGAAAAACTTGGAAGACTGTGCCAAAGTGTGTGCGATAGAAAGAAGCGCGGCTGTCAGAAGAAACATGAGAGGGCCTTTGTTAAGTGTTCCATGGGGGTTGTGTACTCCATACCCTTATCCTGCGGAAAAGTGAATATTGGCCAAACCGAACGGTGTAATGACCGATTAAGGGAACACGCCCAAAAATTAACGAAAAGAGATGACAAGTATGCGCACCTGGTTGCGCATATCATCTCGTGTGGATGTGACGCACGATTTTCTGAAACAAAGATTCTGGGCAGAAGCGCAAGTAAAACTGCACGTGAAGTGTTAGAAGCCTTTTTCATTGACAAAAATAAAGATAACTGTGTAAGCGCCCCTTCAATTTCGTTGTTACCAAGCGAACTTCAGTTTATCGCTCTAAGGCGATGACATTGATTAACTGTACGTTTTGATAATGTTGCTGTTGGCCTTTTTTTTTGGTGTGTGTGCGCACAAGGTGTCATGTATATATTCAAACCTCCGAGCCATGAATAAATCAGTTGGAAGTGAGCGCTGTGTGTTTGATGCATGGGTGTGTGCGTGTGTGAGTGATTGTGTCAAGTTTTCGCGCTCTAATTAACTTTTGAAATGATCTACCAACTAGCCCAACAACAAGTTCTCTTAGGATGGATGGATGGACGGATGGATGGATGGATGGACGGATGGATGGATGGATGGAGGGAGGGACGGACGGACGGACGGATGGATGGATGGATCGAAAGATGGATGGATGGATGGATGGATGGATGGATGGATGGATGGATAGATGGATTGATGGATGGATGGATGGCTATGGCTGTACACTTTAGATTGGGCGGTGGCTAACGCCACCAAGCCGCAATACTTAATGAATCAAAAACTAAATTCATTTTTTTCTTTAAATAGTGAGGTTGTGGATTCGTACTTTGGAGTGCAGGGTTTAATTTTCAATCGTGCCTTGACTTTAGCCACCAATCAGATAACCACCTTCTACTTAATTTTACCCACTTAAGGTCTATTTTGCCCTCCCCGTCCCTAAACCCCAGTGCTTTGAAAAACGCTGTGCCATCATCATGAACGATAGGGTGAAGCCCATTACAGAACATTTTCAAGTGTTCGGTACTTTCCTCTTCCTCTCCACACGCACTGCATACCGTGTCTACCCCTTCTCTTCGTATTTGGCCCGATAAGTCTTGGTTCGCAATACTCCCGCCCTGGCCTCAAACAGTAGAGAACTACCCCGAATATTATCATAGATCTTTTCCTTGGCAATTCCCTGCTTAAAAGTTCGATAGATCTCTAGTGCGGACTTCTTAATTATGCCAATTCTCCACATATCGGTCTCAGCTTTCTTCACCTTCTTCTTAACCGATAATTCTTTTTGGTTTGGCCCCCTGCTGTTTTATAAGTATTTACCAGTCAATTTTCTGGTTCGCTTCCTCCATTTTGTATCGACATTATTCATGTACAAGTAGCTGAATACCTTCCTAACCCAACGCTCCTCCCCCATTTCTCTCAATCGCTTCTCAAATTTTATCTTGCTGCTAGCTTCCCTGCCCTCAAATGATGTCCATCGCATATTACCTTGTACTCCCTAATTTAGTGTATTCCCGTAAGCTCCCAAGGCAACCCTACCTATTCCACGTTCCTTAAATCCTAATCTTGCTTAAACTTCTGATCTCATGCACAAGACCACATTGCCGAACGTCAGACCAGGAACCATGACCCCTTTCCATATTCCTCTCACAACATCATACCTATTGTGATTCCACAGTTCCCTGTTTTTCATTACCGCTGCTTTCCTGTTACCTTTAGTCGTCATATATATTTCGTGTTCCCTTAGGTACTGGGCCCCATCGCTTATCCATACGTCCAGATATTTGTATTTATCTGTTATCTCTAGCGTGACCTGTATTATAAGCTCACTGCTTTATTGTCATTAAAGATCATGACTGCTGATTTTTTTCTTACTGAATCTGAAATCTAACCTGTCTCCCTCATTACCGCAGATGTCCATTAATCTCTGCAAATCTTCCTTGTCGGCCATTATAGCAATATATCATCTGCGCCGATGGCTGCTCACAGCGCATTCAAGCGGGACTGACAGCAACCACAATCTCTTTTCGCGTCATCTCTGGGCGAGCGAAACGAGCATTCTTGCTGATATAGAATGGCAAGATTGCGAACCCATCCCCTTCAAGACAATTACCGGCTCTCGTGTAATCGCCTTGAAGGGAGAGGAGGTCGCAATCTTGCCGCTGGTTCCATATCAGCAACGAATGGTTTGTTTGCTCGCCGCTAGATGACGCCAAAAGAGATTGTGGTTGGTGTCGCTCCCGCTTGAATGCGCTGCGAGCAGCCGTCGGAGCGCGCAGGTCACGCGTCGCCGCGTTCCCTTTCATAAAAATTGACACTGTACTTCACTTGTACTGATTATGAGCAACGGACCCTAACAGACGACGTAAATATCTGCGTCATCACAGCGATTGGTGCAGTGATTTTTACGGTGGCGTCACCACCTTCCTTCGTCTTAGGAATCTTCGATTTGGCTTGCACTAGTTCAGAAAAGTGCCGCAGCGGTGCCAAGCGGTGCAGTGAGCGTGCAGCGCCGGTCGAGCAAGTGCAGGTGCAGCCTCAACCACGCCTCGGCACTAGCCGACACTAGCGCGCGACGGCTACAGCCAAAACGAAGGCGTGAGTTGACGTGAGTGCAGGCCGGAGAACACCTTGTAGTGTAAGCCTAAAATAGCCGCCTCCGCCGC
Organism: Rhipicephalus annulatus; assembly: GCA_013436015.1. NCBI lineage: Eukaryota > Metazoa > Arthropoda > Arachnida > Ixodida > Ixodidae > Rhipicephalus > Rhipicephalus annulatus. The sequence goes on from WOVY01012212.1 coordinate 106,378, forward strand.
CTTGTCCGATCAATACACGGCCGTGATGGCACTTCTTGTGACTGCGATGGAATTGCTGGACTCGAGCAGCGACGACGATTCCGTCAGCGGTGCCGTTTGCAGTGACTGCGACGATGAGTACGACGATGCGTGCATCTTGGTCGCGTGCGCGTTGGTGCGCGACGATGCCAACCGTGTACCCGGGTACGAAAGCATTATCGGCAGGTACCATGAGTATGAATTCAAGCGCCTCTTCAGGCTGTCCAGGGAGACTTTTGATAGTTTCAGTGCCAAGTTCAAGACTTCAGCCTTCTACCCAAGGGCAGTGCAAGGCCGCCAACAAATCAGTGCCGAAAAAACATGCCTCATAGCGCTTGTGTACCTAGGCTCACAAATATCTATGTACGCCATAGGCGACAAATTCGATGTTACCGAGTCGTCTGTTCATGTTTGTGTGACACGGGTCGTTCACTTCTTACACGCTATTAGCGATGAGATAATTTGCTGGCCTAGTAGCGCGGAAGTGACCCGCATAAAGAACGGCTTCCTCGCCAAAAGTAAAGGCAAGGGCCCAAGAAACACCATCGGCTGTATCGATGGATCACACATCGGGATACTCACTCCAAGCGAATCTACGCAGTCTTACTTCAACCGGAAAAAGTGGCCTTCGATAATCCTGCAAGGAATCTGCGACGACAGGAACAAGTTGCTGAACGTGTTTATTGGGTTTCCAGGTTCGGTTCACGACGCCCGTGTCCTGAGGGAGAGCCCCTTCTTTGCACGCGCAATTCAGGAATGTGAAGACAATTATATACTGGGTGACAGTGCATATCCACTGATGCCATGGCTCATGACCCCATTCAAGGACAATGGAAGTTCTTTTCCTACGTGGAAAAAGAGCTTCAATAAACGACACAGTCAACAACGAGTGCTTATTGAGAACACCTTCGGCCTGCTTAAACAGCGTTTTAGGAGGCTCTACCTTGTTGATGCAAAAAGTGTGCAACAGTGCTGCTATATAGTTATGGCTGCGTGTGTGCTACACAACATGTGCAACGATGAAAGGGACTTCCTTGAGGAACTTGCAACGCTTCCCCAAGAAGAAGATGTGGGCAATGATGAAAGTGAAGGAGATTTTGATTGCAGTCTGCCAGGCTACAGTCAGTCTCTGCGAGAGTTCATTGCAAAGGAACAGTGCTAGAAGTTCATCTTTGCTTCGCGATTTATTCAGTGTGCAAATGTTTTGCGAAGTGGGGTGCCGCGTCTAGAAGCAATGTTTTTTTTTAACAAATTAGATGGAGTAGACACTGCTAGTGTTATAAAAGTTTATTGCCCATATTATAACCCGTCCTTATTTGAGAGTACGTCGATCAACCGATCGAATCGCTGCATGCGCTCATCATGCCGCTTTGCCTTTGCCTCTTCCCATTTTTTTCTTTCCTCCAGTTGTTTCACTGCTGCCTCCTCTTGCTTAGCTCTCGAAGCTTGCATTTTTTCTAATGCCTCCAAGAGCGGCGTGACTTGGGACCTACTCTGGCGCTTCCTTTTTGGCGTTGTGCTGCTCCGAACTTTGGATGCTGTGTTGCACTCGACTGGGACTGCTGCATCTTGAGGTGCTTCAGTGATGCTGGTGCTGTTGAAAGTAATTGTACAGGTGCCATGTCATTTCCAGGCTACAGCACAAATTAAGTAATTTTTACTTACTCTGGACTTGCACTAGGCAGGATTGTTTTTCCAGGCTCCAAGAGCAGCCTTGGATTTACACTATGTTCTTTTTCCAAGACTTCTGCCAGCTCTCTGTAATAGACACTATGAGAATCACTGAAGATATGAAGACACAATCGTAACTTACTCTTCATATTCACAGTTCACACGGTGGTGACCTGAAGAATTGTTGTCTTTTTTGACTTTTTATATGCTCTGTCCAGCGACTTCCATTTGTTTTCCACTTGTGTGGCAGTCACGTTGCACAAGAACTCCGTATTGATGGCCTCAGCCAACTTCTTCCACAGAAGCCTTCTTGTGCTAAACAAAAAAGCAAAGCACAGTTAGTAGGAAAGAAGGAAGCGACGTAACGTGACCCAAGTCTTGCAGTAGCACATGAACCTTTCCTTAGTACTTCATATGTGTAGCTTTCAGGGATAATTGCTAGGGATGTTCGATTATTCGAAATTTTGGATAATGAACTCAAACAGCACTGTATTCGGTTCCTAAGTCGAATCGAATTGCACATATTCTAAGTAACAAATATTCTTTTAATAATCGGCACTGGCGGGAGAACCCCAAACAACGAAACAGCTACAAGTCATTCTTTCAATCCCTAATGTGACCTGTACGCAGCCCACAGCTTTTGCAAGACTACCTACACTATATTGATTGTCGAATGAATGCGCTTCTGAAAGCTCCATTCTTGCTCAATTTTTATGCACTTTAGCTGTAATCGCATTTATCAGCTCCTGTCTTCGTCTTGTAATAACCAAAGGTGGGAACTACGAGTGCTTGCAGCTTCACGACTAGCAACAGATACAAGTTTTGCGTTTGCGTAAATTGTTCTTGCAGATGTAAATTTCAACGCCCATTGTTATCCGCTTTTAGTGCGCAGGCCATGTTGTGATGACGGGTTGATCTGCTCCGTTACATATTAGTTGTATCTGCAATGTTTGGTTGTAAATTGTGTTTTGTTTTTGTGTCCCAATTTTATTTAAAGTGAGGTGACAAAGTCTCACGTTGATAACGCTAGTCAATGCCGTAGTTGAACCTACAATTACAAAATGTTACGAATATTCTAGTTCCTGCTGCATACGAGATTACCTTAGTTTTCGTAATTGTGGTATTTTGAGTAGATTCAAACTGACTGTAATGGCCTTTGTCGAAAGTTTGTGACTATTTGTTTCAAATAAAATGTTCTGTTCTAAGGCTGTTTTGAAAATGGTCTACTTTACTTCAAACAGTATTCAATTACTATTTGTATTCTATTTGGTGCCATTACTATTGACTCTTACTTGATTAGGTTCCGAAATTCACTATTCACACACTTCTGATAACTGCGAACGTTCTTTTTGTGCGGGAAGAAGCATTATGTTTGGAGAAGTTGAACATTTGTGTAAATCACTCTTTTGGATCAATACCACTAAGGAGACAGCCATATTCTAACCTGTCTTTGCATTGTAAAACATGCAGCTGGCGCAACCTTGTTTGCTGACACCGACGGCGCAGTAGTCTAGGTTCAAAGATAGGGTAGCACGTGTCAAGAAGCATATCTCTTTTTTAACAATGAGCTGCACCATCTTGAAAAGTGGCAGTGCGAGAGAAATGCGGACAGACAGTGAAGACACAAGGACTGCCAGGGCGAGACTTGCTAGAGATGTGCCTCAGAATAACAACATGCATATCCCTCTAGTGCAACTTCTCAAGGCAGCACTACACTTGCAACATGGCTTGAGCTTGGAGGGTGCTGCACCTTATCTTGTTGGTGCTTGCCTAGAGTGAAACGGAAATAATAAAAAGCTGCAAATAATTTTGGACATAGGATGACATACCGAGTGCCCTGGTTTTTCCCACCAAGTCCTTCATTTCCGAGTATTTGGCGATGAAGAACCTTGTTTTTCGGGCGCTCCAAAGCTCTTCCACATCTTCAGGCGACGCGGCTGCTGGCTGGAAATGCGGCTAAAGCCCCAATTCGCTGTCAACGTCGCCGTCGCAGGCAGGAGAAGGCGTCGGCGTTGTGCCGGAGGGGGTCATTTTCACGATTCCCTGCCATGAACCGCAACGTAACGCGCTTGCCGTCTGCAAGGGCGAAAACCAAGATTAAAATACCGACATAGCATAAGCAATGCTACGAGGCTGTTTGCTGACCGACTACGACTCCTGGCCGCTACCACGTTTTTTTGCAATGCATGCAGCCTGACTTACCTGATGCCTCATAGACGTACCGTTGGCGTCCGTTAAATGACCCGTCGGGATTGTGAAGTGCCTTAACTTCCTTTTGAACGCCCTGAACAACTATTTGCAACGTCGTCTGCTCTGGCCTTGGGGGGACGCCCGCCATGCTGCACTACTCTGCACACTCTTGGAGTGTGCGTGCACGCCGGTACAGAACTCGTCAGGAACTAGGCT